>JASANF010012514.1:0-52338 GCA_030248245.1 Trissonchulus sp. WLG1_4 | reverse complement strand
AGAGATATGAGGTGTAAAATATATGTACATAGTTGGTGGGGACAGTGGGGGACCTATGGTGGAAGCATGTTTTACACACAATGATATGTTCAAGGAGATTTTGTTCTTATTGCATCTCAAAGCAACCCCATGGAACTCTGCATGGGGTGGATTTCACAAAGGTGGTTTTACTAAACTATGGTTCTACGTACGCTTTCATATGATTTGCACATAACTTAAATACGAAATAGTGCCTGATTAGGTACGAATTTAGTGGATCCTTTATCCTTGGTCTTAACTCAGTTGAAAACACGAGTTTTTGTTCCTTCTAGAAAAGGAACTATTGTTTTGAAACCAACTCTGCGGAGTGTTGTGACACCAGCATGTTAGTCAGCCTGTATGGTTAACGTGTTAAGTCAGCATAGGAAGCATTTTTCCTTTTTACGCGGCCCCCTCAGGGGCCGCGTATATACTATATTCAGATTCTCGATTTCCTATGTAATTTTGGGTAGGTCAAATTTCCAGTGTTAATTAACACTGGAAAGGCAGGTAGGTCGATCAGCTACCGTATTCTGTAGTGCTTGACTGCCAGCAGTGCAGAACAGCGGTATTGAATTTTCAAAAAGTGACTGCCGGAGTGGGCTCGAACCACCTACCTTCCGATTAAGAGTCGGACGCTCTACCAATTGAGCTAAGCCGGCCGTTGAGAAGAAGTAGATGTAATGGAGAGTCTACTGAACAGTAAACTCTGAGGCGACTCAGCAAGCACTAAGCAGTCTCTATTAAAAACACAAAAAACAAATAGAGCTTTACATAAACTGTAGAAATAAATGAAATAAATAAAATGAAATAAATGAAATAAATAAATAAAACTACATAAATGAAATAGAATTCTACGTAGGAATTTTACAACATTCAACCAACGACCCTGGCTGGGCACATACCTATTTGTTTTTATTATCTCTTGCCACTACAGTTTATCTAGAACAAGATCGGTGACTAGTTAAACTGGCCAGTCTGCAGCTAGCGTAATATTTTTAATAAACTATATAATTAACTATATTCAATGAAATTTAGTTTACTGAATTTTAATAGTATAGGTTTACAGTTCTGAGGCTTCAGTGCATTACATACGCACGGGCCACTGCGGACACATAGAACTGAATAGAAGCAAGAGCCTTTCGTCCAAAAATGACAATCTTTTCAATGTTTTACTCTTCGCCAAAACGTTGCTCTAATTCGCGGTTATGGCCGCGTTCAATATTTCCTGCGGAATATAGACACTCCAAGGTCATGATCAGTACTCAATCAGGAAGTACATTTCTTACTCAGCAGACGAGCTTGTTTTGTAAACAAACAGTTTCCCAATTTTGCAGTTAATATATAATTATAAAAACCACATTATGGCGGCAGTAAAATATGGCTTTATCGACGTTTTGTGACTTGATAGATTTTCTAAAATAGTACTTTTCCAGACACTTGCACGTGCTAAGCACATGACTCTGTGGACTCAGTCATACCTTTCTTTTGGAACAGTGATGGTCATTAAATATTTTTGCAGAAACTTGATAAAATTGTAGTCCCGAATTGAACACAAAATGATTTCAGCTTGATTATTAAATTGTTTAAAATGATGAAAAAAATAAAATGTAAACGTTTCGCTTTGCTTTGCTCAGCGTTTAAGAAACATCTTATGTGGCTCTCAACATGACAGCGAAGACGAGTGGTCTAAGGCGCTGTTTAAGAGCCTGAGCACAGTTCGTTCGATGGTTCGATTCCCATAGACATTTTTACCTTTATGTAAGAGTATTTTTTATGTAGTTCAAATCGATTGACCAAGTCGGTATACGGATGGATTAAGTCATGTATATATTTGTCGAGTCTGGCATGCTTTCATTAGACGTGTAAGGCGGCTCGTTGCCGCTCCTACTGATGGCCCAAGCAGGAACGGTATGTATCAGCCTCGAGGAGAGTCGTTCCTGCTCTCTTCAGCCTAACCAGACCGCCGGCGGGGCTTCCAGGTATGATGAACGGGGTCTTCCGTACGGGCCGGGGTTGCCGAAAACAGATGGGAAAAAGCGGCTTACCTAGCTACGGGGCCAGGCGCAGTAAGCGCAGTACACACACAATTAGCAGCCGAATAGCCGCGACAGTCCTCCCGATATGCGGGGAATGAATGGCAGAAGCGGTACGGCTCTACGGAGCACACGGACATAGGATTGGCAGGGCCCTCTAGGCCAATACTGCATAAGAAGTAGGTACACGAACGAGTTGGTAAATTTAGCCGATTTAATAAAGAAAACACAACAAGTGAGATACAGGCCATTTAGGCGTGGATAGCGTACGAAAATAGTAGCACAGAGCAAGTAGAGCAAAGACCGCCGCACAGGGCTAAACCAACGCACAGACTGAACAACTTTACGCGTGGACCATCGTAGGCCAAGCCAGACCACTTTTGCATTACACAGCGAAGGGTAATGTACGTATATAACAATGAATTATACTGAGCGGAAATTCATAATATTAAAATGTTAAAAGGTAAGTGGAGTAGTATAAGGGAGGAAGGGGGGTTCTCCCTGGTGAAGCCTTACAGACGTGTTACTGCCATATGTAACTTAGATGGGGATTTGGGTAAGTCTACGGGGGTGGCTAGTCTTGAGCTGCCATAATACGGTAGGGCAATTAGTTAAAGGTCGCGGTAGTCCCTCAATCTAAGTTACGCTGTATTCTAAGATACAGCAGGGGTCAATTCCCTAACTAAGCACAGCAACAACCAAAGACTGAAAGAGCCGTTTAATACAAAATAGACCTTGTGCAATATATGGCCGTTAACAGTTGAGTCTTATTACTGACAATGGGCAATGCAATTATATATATACACAATTTCAATTAATGATAACACAAGGACAAGTCGATAAGTTTCACTACTCTTCCCTTCTCAATCTTTCACACTCACAACTCTCTCTCTACCACTCACACTCAGTCTATCTCACAATCCAACCGCACCACGTCGCGTTCCGCTATCAACTAATCGACTTGCACTTAGGGGCATCTGTTTTATACCTAGGCATACGGTAGCTGACTAACAGGAAAACGGGTGTCTTTAAAGTTTCGAGTTTATGGCTTAAAGTTTAGGGTTTTATTGGGGGCATGTGGCCATAAAAGTTTTGATTAATGACAATGAAGCTAATGCCAATTTTTATGACTTTTGAAACACATGCCTTTGAACGAAAAGCCTATTAATTTTAATGACCAACAAAAAGTTAAATAAAGGAAAAAGGGGAGAAATCGAACGCCCCCGTTACACGGGTGGGCTAGAAAATCGAACGTCCCCGTTCGTATAGTGTGATTCTAATGTGGGTTCTAAGGCCTTATTGGGTACGAATTATAAATGCAGTATACAAGCTTTAACATTTGATTATAATCGTCAAAATATGTATATAATAATGGCATGATCAGGTTAGAAAAACAATATAGAACATAATAACAAAATAAACAAAAACACATTGTGTGATTAGAAAATGGGCTGATTGAATGATTATATTAACAAAATGACATATTTTTAACATGAGATCTATTTGCAAACTCTCTCCAATAATATGTCATTTTGCGTACTGTTTACATGCTAGAAAAAGAATACTGTGGGCATAAGCAATTATATACACGAACAAAAACAAACAATACAATGAACCTGAGTCTGTGTCCGGCATGGTGAGTCTTCAAGGGGAGAATATGATGTTCGGCGGCCTGGTTCCGCTGGGGACCACCAACATCAGAGTCCCATCTTCAGCTTGATAGACGGGCAGCCACGAGTGGAGAGTCGCACGGGGGGGCACGTAAGGCATCGGGGGCATGGGAATTGGCAATCCTGGAGGGAAGACGTGTTGGGGCGGAGTCTGTGAGTTAGGGGCCTGATCCATGGTGCTGTCAAGAGACGGTGATTGGACTTTGGGTTCCGGGGCTTGGGGCTGCTCGACATTGTTAGGCATCGGGGGCGGGTCCTGTGTGGGTTCCACGGTTGAGACAGCAGGGGGGGCAGCTTCGATTGGTGGACTTGCGGTGCTGGCTGGCACTGGAGAATTCGCTGTAGCGTCCATCTGGGATTCGCGCATTGGCTCTGCGGGGCAAATGTCATTGTGAGGTCGCTGAAGGGGCTGGGTCTCTGGTTCAATGTCCAATGTTTTGGGGCGAGTAGGGGGGAGAGATGGCGCATTGTAGGGGGCATTGCGAGATTTCGGGGCAGTGTTGTTCCAATACGGCTGAACGCTTACCAAAGGGGCAATGTGGTTTGTCATGAACTCGAACAGCAATTTGCTGCCAAGTGGGGACAAAGTGGGGAATGAGTCTGCAGGGTCATTGAAAATCGGTTTGTTGGCATTGCGGGGAACAAAGTCTATGAGGCTAATGTATTTGACGGGCGTGTTATTACACGCATTAGCCAAAATTGAGTCCATGTGGAGAGCTGCTTGATCATCAGTGTATCTTGGCACCGGGCCGCAGAAATAGGCTGGAGTCGTCTGAGCGGAAAGGGCTTCTACGGCGTTTCTAGCATGCAGGGCCCAGCAACTGTCGTCCATGTGGAGGTCATATCGACAAATGCAGGTGACAATGTAATGATAATTGTCAATGTGGTTCCGATTCAGCAACCACGGGATCGCATTCAACCGTGAGCCAGCAGAGTGTACAATTTTTCCGCCTTCGACAGAGCGAACTAAACCGAGACTTTGGTCAGTGAGGATTAGGATAGTATTGGGGGGCCCACTAAGACGCTTTGAGCAGCACCAGCTCATCAAGTCAATTGGCGGCTCTTCCTTATTGCGCACCCGCCCCGCCGCTTACTCCAGAAGTCGGCCATGTTGGTCGAAGCCGTCAAAGTCCCATGTGTCTTCTCGAGGCGTTGAACTGAGTCCAGAGGCCCAGTACTGGTTACGGCCAATGAGGACATAGCCAATGTCAGTGCGGGACATGGCCCTATGGACTGCCTGAAATTGGTCAGCAATCAGCTGCCACACTGCAATCCATATGTCGTCCCGGGCCATAATCCATGGTCCGTTGAGGTCGTTGTAGAGATGCCGATTTTTATTGAGGAAGGCATCCATTTCTCCGGCGGTTCGAGCCTTTTCCAAGATTTCCTTGGCTTTGTCTTTGAGGCCTAACTGGAAAAAATGAATGTATTCGACAATTTGCATGGCGTTGCCGAATTTCATTTGGCCAACGAAAATGGGGCGGTGGAATAAATGGTAAGCGGATAGTCGGTGAGTTGGGCCGTCAATGTAATCAATAGGGGTTATGCGATTGTCAGGTTCAACGGAGCCTTGGCTCATACTGTCGTCGGCAGGTGTGGGGCTGAGTCTTGCGTCGATCACGTCCATTTGCTCCGGAGGTGGGGTCGTAGGGCTAGAGGCACGGGCGGCCATTACATACACAATTAAGAAAAATAATAATAACAGACGTAAAGATAGGTTAATCTGAAACAAGCATGTCAGTATGTCATACTATTGAAGTTAGTTTTTATTTTAAAATGTGACTGTTGTGATGAGAGCTAATTAGCCCATTGATCAAGTAGTGGTCTTTTGATGATATAATCACGTGACATATATATATTATGTAATAATTTTGACAAAGTATGTGGATATTTATTTGCTTTTGTCTTCGGCTGAATTAGGCATTATGAGTGGTCTGATTTGAAGTAGTAGCCAAGGAATTTCGAGAGGCCAATTTTATCGTGTCATTTATTATAATTAGGTACGTTTTGTGTGGAGAGTACCACTACTAAATTACACGTGATTTTTAATAGTCAATGAAGACGTAATTTAATTGAAGGTTCGAACAGGCATTGGGTGGCCTGATATGGTGATTTTAGTGACTATTAAAAAGGTACGTTTTTTTGAGATTTGATCTAGTAAGTTGATTAGGTGAGACTGACTATAAGTAGGAGTGGCATGTGAGTAGCAAAATGGAAGAAAATAAAAGGTAAGATTTTGTTATTACTAAACATAATGGGTAGATATCAACACCAGTGTTTGTTACACTACTTTGTACTTACTAAGTGTTAGAACTTATTTGAAGAAAAAAAAATACAACGTAACGAGACATTTGTATTATTAACAGTAGGCATGAGATAGGCAGTAGACATGTTAGCCACGCAGCTGGACTGCAAGAAAGTTAAGTGAAGTCTGACTCGTCCGAAATGAAGCCCTTTGTTTGCTGTCTGCTTTTAGCAAATGGTAGGTCAGTCTGTGTGAGGTTTCGGCATCAGAACTTTTAGTCTTTGTAGTTTTGCCGAAGGTCAACTTTGGATTAATTAGTGGTCTGTGTGGTTCTGCCATATGTAAACTGTGATTAATCACCAGAGTTTGCGGTTTTCCATTGTGCAAACTTTGGATTTGCTTGAATCATAATTTATTAGCTTTTTGAGCTAGTTTGCATAAAACAGGATTGCTCTGTGATTGGCACACATGTCTATGAGACGTTTCTGTCGGCGTTTTCTTTTAATCCTTTTGAGCAAGCATGGATGTCTGTGGTCACCGGTATAGTAGACTGGTGGCATGAATGGCCAATTGCGCTCAAGTGCGCTTATGACAGTATGTGTGCCTGGAGTGCTAAAGAAAACATCGTATAGTACGTATATCAAATAAAAAAAATGGAATGATTAGAAGTAAGGCGATATAGTAGATAGTGTGAGTTGGCATTGATATGTTTTATTTGTCAGTTAGTGTCAATGATACTTAAGAATTACTTAGAATCGTTAGCGATTCTTGCGGAACGACGTAAATGAGATACGGGCTCAGAGTTTATGTTGTTTTTAGGCATGTTTGTGACTTGAAACTTAGGCATATACAAGTCGTACGCGTGCTTTACATGGTCGACATGTCTTTCAATAGGATCTTTCGTTGGGTTGTCGATGCTTGTTAGGGTCAAATTTTTGCCTGTGATTTTTGTTATACGATAAGGACCCTTCCAGAAAGTGGAAAGTTTAGGTGAGGTACCCTTTTTGGTAACGGGTGTGTATACATAAACTCTGTCGCCAGCGTCAAATGTGGGTATATTGACTTTACGGTCGTAACTTTGCTTTTGACTTCTTTGAGCGCTTTCGATTGCTTTAGTCGCAATGTGCCACGCAATACGTAGTCTCTGGCAAAGGTCTCGACAATAGTCATCATACTCCGCATATGGTGAAATCGGTTTTGAGAGTACCAGATCAAGAGGGGTCACTGGGTCTCGTCCGAACATGAGAAAATACGGAGATTCTCGAGTAGTTTCATGAGTAGCACATCTGTAGGCGTATAAGACTAGAGGCAAATATGTGTCCCACTGTTCTTGCTGTGTCGAACAGTATGCAGACAACATTGTTTTTAGGACTCTGTTTTGTCTTTCTGTTTGGCCAATAGTTTGTGGTCTGTACGGAACGCTTGTTAATTTAAGAATTCCCATTAATTTGCACACTTGTTCAACAGTTTCGGCTGTGAAGTAGCTTGCGTTGTCAGTGAGAATTGATCTGGGTGGTCCAAATCTTGCCACAATCTCATTGACAAATGTCGTTGCTATAGTAGATGCTTTAGTGTTAGTTAATTGAAAAGCTTCACACCATTTTGTGAAACTGTCAACCACGACCAAAATATAAATATTGCTCTCACGTGTAGTTGGCAATGGACCTGCAACGTCTATACACAGTCGTGAAAATGGGGTTCTCTCTATAGGTATTGGAGTCAACGGTGCTCGTGTAGCCGGTACTGGTGACTTCTTCATGGCGCAGATAGGGCATGATTTGCAATAGGCTTTTGTATCTTTGCGTAGTGAAGGCCAGTAATATCGCTTTGAAATAGCTTGCAGTGTTTTGTCAAATCCGTTGTGTCCACCCGTAAGTGGACTGTCATGAAAGTCCACCAGTAAGTCATTTTGCAAACATTCAGGTATTGCTAGCTTCGGGCGTGTAGGGTTGTTGCCTATGAAGTACAAGGCGTCTGTTAATGCGTACAGTTTAGCTTGCTGTTTTATGGTTTGACTTGCATATTGGTCTTGTGGGAGTGACTTTCTTTGTAAATAGTGACAAATTGGTGCCAGGAAGGGGTCACTAAATTGTAGTTTTAGAATGTCACCTGGTGTATCGATGTTTATCGCAGAAACTGTGCTGATAGTCATAGATCCAACTGTAATTCGACTTAGTGCGTCTGCGTTGGAGTTGGCGCGTCCCGCTCTATGTTTTACTTCCATGTCGTGTTCTTGGAGTAAAAGAGCCCATCTGGCTAGGCGATTTGAAGGTGTCTTTGACGTGAATAGCCATTTCAGACATGAACAGTCTGTACACACAGTGAATCGATTGCCATATAAATAGCAACGGAAATAATTTACAGCCCAGACGACGGCCAGTGCTTCCTGTTCAACGGAAGGATAGCGCTGTTCGTGTCGCAGTAAAGATCTGCTAGCATAAGCAATAACTCTTTCATGTCCTTGTTGGTCTTGGCTAAGCACCGCTCCTAGAGCAATTCCACTAGCGTCTGTGTATAATAGGAACGGTAGATTGAAATCAGGGTAAGCCAAAATTGGCGCTGATGTCAGTTTGGTCAGTAAAACATCAAATGCATCTTGACATTCTGTTGTCCACTTATACATTGTGTCCTTCCTGAGGAGCTTAGTCAATGGAGAGGCAATGCTTGCAAAGTTTGCAATGAAACGCCTGTAATACGATGCCAGTCCTAAAAACTGTCTAAGTTGGGTTACCGACTTAGGAACAGGATATTTTTGCACTGGATCAGTTTTTGAAGGGTCAGGTTTGAGGCCATCCCGTGAGATAATATGACCCAGGAATGGAATAGAGTCACGGCAGAATGTACATTTTTCTGGCTTTAGTTTCAAGCCATGATGTTTGAGGCGTTTGAACACTCGTTCTAAGTCGTCTAGGTGTTTTTCAAATGTCGATGAGTATACAATAATGTCGTCAATGTAGCAAAGACATATTTTCCAACTGAGGCCTGACAATATGAATTCCATTACTCTTTGAAAAGTTGACGGCGCATTACACAGGCCAAAAGGCATGACGTTGAATTCATGAAGTCCTACAAATGATGTAAATGCCGTCTTTGGTTTATCTTTTTCAGCTAACGGTATTTGCCAATATCCGCTGCAACAATCAAGTGTCGTGAAGAATTTGGCCGATCCCAAGGAGTCTAAAATTTTGTCGCACCTGGGCAACGGCCATGAATTTTTCTTTGTAATGGCATTGAGTTTCCTAAAGTCGACACAAAATCTATCGGAACCATCTTTTTTCTTTACCAACACAAGTGGAAACGCCCACGGAGATGTACTTGGTCTGACAATGTTGTGTTTAGTCAACTCCGTAATTATGCGTTGCACTTTTTCACGTTGAGCAACGGGTATACGGTAAGGTCTTTGCTTGATTGGTTGATTATTACCCGTGTCGAGGGAATGCTCAATTTTAACATTCAACAGTCTTCCCAAGTCATATTTGCTAGAGGCGAATACGTCCGAATAGTGTTCTAACAGTTCGGACAGTCTCTGTTTCCTTTCAGGTGTAAGTGTTTCAGATTCTTGCAAGTTGATTTTCGTTGTGATCTTATGTCGGTAGTCTGTGTTCTCGAGCGATGTGTCTATAATTCTAAAAGAACTTTTCTTAGCCAGAGGTTCTACTGTGCCTATTTTCGTGCCGGCCCTTAAAAAGACAGGTGTCACTGTAGAGTTTACAATCCTCAAGTAGATGTAGTTTTTTGTACCATCTACGAGAGCTCGGGCAGTAAAAATATGCGTTTTGTTCATGAATGATTCGTCTGGTTGAAATAACATGTTTGAAGTAGTCGGCTTGGATAGGCATCCCAGAATGTTGGCTTGTATCCACGATGGAATCCAAACGTCACGAACGACGTGAACGGATATTTGCTCCTTCGTTGAATTCCTATGAGGAACTGTCGTGCTGATTGGTCCGAACGGCATTGATTCACCATCAATGGTGAGGGTTCTATTTTCAAAATCAATGACAGTCGGTCCGAATTTCGGCATGATGTCTGTGCCAATAACACAAGTATGAGGAAGTTTGTCAACTACATGCACGATATGGTTAACAGTGCAGGGGCTTAAGGTCAGTGTTATCATCAGGGCCCCTAAAATAGTCAAGTTATGTCCGGTTACTGAACAGGCTTGTAATTTATGAGGCAGCAGTTTGGCAGAATCTTGTACACACTTTTTAGAAAGTAGTGTCACTGTTGCGCCAGTATCGTAAAGGGCCCGCACAGGCATGCCATTAAGCTTGACGTTCACAGTCGAATGGAATGGTCTGACATGGTTTTGCTTTGCGTTATCTAATGTGTCTGAGGAGGTCACTGTCATTAAATTATGTTGAGACTTTCTATAATTGGCAGTGAATTCACCAAAAGGGTCAGGGTTCATTAAAGACAAACTTTTGTAGCAGTTATGGCCATCTATGATATTGATGCAGTTACTTTCGACTTCTGGGTCGTCCTCAATCGCAAAACAGCGTGGAATTTCTTGGTACTCATGGTCCCATTCTAGATCAGGATACGTTGTGGATGCCCATGTTACGTGTCTTGCGCGTGTGTGGCGTTCAGTTGGTTGCAAACGTTGACTCTGTGAATGCTCCTGTGAAAATGACAGTTGGTTTTGAGGCTGGCTGTTATGAAAGTAGGTAAAATAACAGTATTTAGCGCATTTAAAACCCACTTTGTGAACCCAACCAATTATCGTTAGAAACATACAGATATTGAAGAATAGTTGCATCGCTCCGCATAAAAAGACATCAAGAAATGGGCGTAACAAAAGGTTTGCTTCCTGCAGTTTTTGCACAACTGAGCGGTCTTGCTCGTTATTTTTTTGCAACTTAGACATAACACTGTTAATGACGGAAGGGGCTGTGGAGAATGTCGATGTATAAGCGATTAAAGTATTTAACGTTTCTTCTAATGATTGAGTCTTTGCAAGATATTGTTGCCGCAAGGTAGACTGTAAGTTCATCACATTAGATGCACGTATAAATGTATGGGAGTTGACGCTGAATGATTCTGATTTGGGTAGCCAGGAACCATCTGCCGTAAGGGTGGTCACCGCTACCATGCCTTTACTGGACTTCCACTCTTTGTCGAAAAAGAGTCCACCACTCTGTGTTGGGCATTGAGCTGTCGGTGAATTTGGTAACAGGTCATTGCTACCCGCGGACAGAAACCATAAACGACCTTTGTATTGTACTGGTACCAACTCGTAGCATGTGTCTTTGAATTTATAGTCCCAGTGTATTTTCTCAGGCACCACAGGCGTTCATGACCAAATCATTAGGGCCTGACCAGCAAATCTGGCGGATATATCGGTACGATTCAGTAAGATTCTCGCCCCAAAAGTTGGTTCAATGCGCAATAGTTGTCGAGTGATTTGTAGTTGCCTGTTAGTCAAATGACAAATTGCCAACCACATTTGGCGAAAGCTTGCTATTTCCCCTTGTTGTGTTTTGTACAAGAGGTAATTTAATTTTGTTTGCACCGGATCAGTATGATTAACGTACCAATTTACTGGACTGACTGGCTTTGAGGTTACTTCTGGCAAACTGGGTATGAGGAATGCTAGTACTATTCCTTGGTTTGTTAGGTATGCATGTTTCGGTAGACATGGATGCTTTGCACTATGTGTTATAACCAAGGCACCTTGAATTGTGTCTATTACGATGTAGTTCCCACTGATTTGTGCATCGTGAGAAGCATGCAGCTGGTATGGACACACAGGCATTATAGGCTTGAGGTTCCAAACTATTGTCGTTGTGCTATCGTAGCTATAGTTTTTATGGGCGCTGGCATTATGTATAACTCCCAAGTCACTTTGTATAGCAACATTGCTTTGTATCGCGACGGTGCCTTTTGTGATTATAAAATTGTCTGTTGAGGTGCATTTGTTGTGACAACACCACTCAAAAATCGGTTTTGACCGTAAACTTGTAGACCACAATGTCGGAGTTAGCGGAAGTAAAGGTTGATTGTTGTACATTTTTGTCAATAGTATTTGTCGGCATTGATGAGGTTTGACTAACTTGTAGTCTTTCGTGTTTGAAATTATTTGGCGAGATCCAAAAAGGTTGACATATGTGCAGATCGTGTTTCGTACTAATTGACATGAAGCTGCAGGGACGGTTTGTGGAATCATCCTGGGTAGCCACAGTTGTACGCGTTGGCGCGAAACTGCTGCTTCGTCGGGGGTTTTGCATGCAGTGTGCGTCGGTATTGCTACAGGATGTCCACCTGGATTTTGTTGACATATTTGGAATGGTTCTCCGTTGGCTATCGGAATTGCCCACAGAAACCATAAAAATATTCCAACACTGACTAGAGTTACTACTTCCAGTGTCAGAAGAAAGGCTGTAAATGCGCAAAAACTAGGCTTGCATTTGAAGGGACTTGTGTTTGTGGCTGACCGTACTTGACGACCAAGGGGTGCTTCCGCAGCAGTTTGCTGTGGCTCAGCGCTAAACTGCTCTGGACATGTTTCACAGACTGTGGTCATTTCTTCAGTGTCGGTCGTTGAATCCGTTTGATAATTTGCGTCAAAACTTAGCGGTCGGAGTAATAACGTAGGCCTTGTGGTGTCGTCCGTGTCAGATTCCTCAGTGATATCAGTTTCTGTAAATTCTGCCGTGTTTGGTAACACATCACGCCACCATCTAGACGGCAGAATATATGAGTCATTGGCAATGTTTTGACTGTCCTCATTCGAGCTTGGCGTAGCGGAGGCTTGATTTGTAGGTATGACGTGCACCGTGTCTTTTCCATCAAAATTTAAGGCAAAGTCATCCGTTGTTACCACTAGTTGATCATACAACTCTAAAAAGTTGTCATCAAATGCATCGTGTATATCATTATTTTGCGCATCATTTGTGGGTCGTGACTTGTGTTGGACCACGTCAATATTGTGCCGACTTTTGTAAGTTGACTTGTGCTGGGGAGAGTCAGTAGAGTGTGAACGATTTCGCACGTCATAACCCGGCGACTTTGACTGTCGCCTTCTATTATAATCGCGAGCTTGTTCTCTACTCCGATTTGTACTCGGCTCATAGTAAGCATTTGTGTTGTTGGGTTTGGTATAATTGCGATAGTCGCCGAATTTTTCTCGATCTGGGCTTCTCATTCGTCTGTTATTTGGCGTTGGAGACTTATACCGTGAGGAATGACAATACGCCCTTATGTGGCCTTCATGTCCACAATTTGCACAAATAGGATCCCCACGTGCAGTCCACTCAAATCTGACATAACGAGGCTTGGGTCTGGTTGGCGAAAAATTATAACTTGTTTCATACACCGGCTCTAGCTGTCTGAAACTTTCTCTCAAATAGCCTGGTGATTGTGGCACGGGATAAGGAGTTGGCGATCGACTCTGACGAGGACCATTTCTTTGTCTTGACCGAGAATGGCGGTCTCTGCTGTCTTGGCCTGAACTTTGCCTAGATTTGGACGAAACAAAGGCAACCTCGAGAGCTTTAATAAGCTTCTCGGTGGAGTTTTCAGTAGTCTTTGGTTCCGGTTTCGATTTTAAATCTGTCAGTGTTTGTTGGATACTAGCAAGAGTGTTTTGTAAAGAATTCTCAAAATTGTCCTTGAGTTTAAGAGACTTAGGGGTTAGTAAACGGCTTTGTGCTTCTTTCTTTTGAGCCAGTGTGAACGCTTTTTGTAGCGTATCAGGGTCTTTGTCTAAAACATACTCCTTGAGATCTTTAGGCAATCCGTTAATAAAGGCTTCCTTAATAAAATGGTCTCTTACTGCAGGATCCATGTCTGAGTATGCTGCACGGCCCAACCGCTTAATGTCCTGCTCATAAGTCGCTAGATTTTCTGTGTCCTGTTTAACTCGTCCTTGAAGTACCAAGTTAGAAATACGCCGGTTTTCAGCTGGTAATAGGTCTGCTGTCAGTGCTATTTTAAAGTTGGCATAATTCTGCTTGTCATGATCTGAAAGGTCTTTGTACTGGTCGAGAGCGAAATCACGTAGATATAAAGGCAAGTTTTCGCATTTAGCGGAGTCCGTATAATGAAGACTATTTGCGAATAACTCAAAAATATCGAGCCATTGTGAAAAATCGTCTATACCAGCTCGACCCATAAACGGTGGCGGTGCGATAGAACTTGGCTTAAAAGTTAGTGATGAGTTGGCGGTGGCCAAGGCCTGGTTCAGCGTCTGTATTTGTCTGGCATTTTGCTCAATTGTGTCATTTTGTCTTTGAAGTAGAATATGTAGATGTCTGACGTCGCGATCAGACGGTTCTGTGTTTTCACCTTAAGACATGGTTATAGCTTTGAGAAATTGAAGAGAAAAAAATCAGTCACTGTTTCTCAGGGATGCCATGTAACTTAGATGGGGATTTGGGTAAGTCTACGGGGGTGGCTAGTCTTGAGCTGCCATAATACGGTAGGGCAATTAGTTAAAGGTCGCGGTAGTCCCTCAATCTAAGTTACGCTGTATTCTAAGATACAGCAGGGGTCAATTCCCTAACTAAGCACAGCAACAACCAAAGACTGAAAGAGCCGTTTAATACAAAATAGACCTTGTGCAATATATGGCCGTTAACAGTTGAGTCTTATTACTGACAATGGGCAATGCAATTATATATATACACAATTTCAATTAATGATAACACAAGGACAAGTCGATAAGTTTCACTACTCTTCCCTTCTCAATCTTTCACACTCACAACTCTCTCTCTACCACTCACACTCAGTCTATCTCACAATCCAACCGCACCACGTCGCGTTCCGCTATCAACTAATCGACTTGCACTTAGGGGCATCTGTTTTATACCTAGGCATACGGTAGCTGACTAACAGGAAAACGGGTGTCTTTAAAGTTTCGAGTTTATGGCTTAAAGTTTAGGGTTTTATTGGGGGCATGTGGCCATAAAAGTTTTGATTAATGACAATGAAGCTAATGCCAATTTTTATGACTTTTGAAACACATGCCTTTGAACGAAAAGCCTATTAATTTTAATGACCAACAAAAAGTTAAATAAACGAAAAGGGGGAGAAATCGAACGCCCCCGTTACACATATACATATGTAGTTGAGGGTTTTTGTATGGCTATTGCGCGGCATTTTTACTCGGCAAAGGAACCTTGCCCCCATTGGGGCCTACTTGTTTTATTTTTTTCTAAAACTGCAACTCAAAGCACATGTTGTGGGAAAAGAAATGGTTTACTGGGCATTATTTTAACCGTCTATAGATAATTTTTTACTAACCTGTCACCTTTTTTTATACCATTTATATAATATTATAAACTGTGTTTCCTGTTCATCTTCAGAATTTTGTTTTATTTTTGTTTTCTTTTTTAGGAGCAGCGCCGTCGTCAACTGGCCAAAATGCAAATGAACTCATTCTTTCAACAAATCTCATTCAAACCAGCTTTGTTAGTTACATTTTGGGACTTTTTTTATGATTTAGATCCTGACTATTGAACTAGAATGAGTGTATTTAGGTTGGTGATGATTCTTAAGATTGAATTGAAAACAACCTCATTTTCCTTCAGCATATTTAAATTTCATGAATTTACAATTAGTGCCAGTTTATTGTTAATAACGATAATCAGATTGATTCACATTGTCAGACATCTGTGAGACGAAATCTTAAAAAGAGTTCGGAATCGGTTAGACCTCGGCACAGGTCTAACCGGGCCGAAAATTTCAATCAATCAATCAATCAATGGTTTACTTCAAGTATTAGCGCGAGAGTACGAGACCGTTAAAAATAATATTATTTATCAATAAGTAGGTTAACGAACGAATAACAAATAAACAAGTGACAAGAAATATCACACAATTACAGCTCTATGTATTCAACCCTATATTCATTTCGAATTTCGAAAGACCTATCTCATATGTAAAAACTTTGATAGGTTTAATTTTTCTTCAGTTAATCGTTTTTTAAACTCTACTACGTTTCGTGAGCTAATGACATAGTTACTAAGCCCGTTCCATGGAGCTACAACTCTATACGCAAAAGAATGTTTTTTCTCTAAGCGATTAAATTTTGGTAACTTCAATTTCCATATATGCCCTCTGGTTCGGTTGTCAGCACATAAATTGAAAAACCGTGAAAAATTCACATCATAATAGCCATGTAATATAGCATATACCATGGTCAAATCAGCTATCAGTCTACGTAATTCTAACGAATGCATTTCAAGGAGATCTAATTTCTGCTCATAACTCAAGGACGGATCTGGTATGACAAAAGATATAAACCGTTTTTGCACACTCTCTAACATTCTGATTTGACCTAAAAAGACCGGGTTCCACACAACAGAAGCATACTCTAACACTGGGTAGACATATGTTTGGAAAAGACGACATAGCACATTAGGATCACGGGATACTATAGATCGTTTGATCATGCCCGACATTTTATAAGCTTTAGCTGTAATGGCTGCACAGTGTTTTGTGAATTTCAAATTTTTTTGCATTACAACTCCCAAATCTTTACATTCGTCAATTACAGAGAGATATTCAGCCCCAATTAAGTATGTATATCTCATAGCTTGACTTTTTCGCTGTTTTGCCGACTGAATAGACATTAGACATACGGCTGTCGGGCTTAAGGGGGGGGGGCTACCTGAAAAAGTGAAAATTTTAGGTTCTCCGATTCGCTTCAAATTTGAACACAATGTCGCCCCAAGGAAGGCGCATCGCAGATGTAACAAACTGCAAATGCTTTTGCCAATTTTTTACTAGGGGCTCCCAAAAATTCAATTTTACGTGTAAATCATAGGCTCAAAAAAAGTTTTTTGTGGTTGCAAAGCGCCCCTTTACTTGAAATTTTTGTTAACACTGACGAAGTTGATTTTTACGTGATTCGATAGCCTAACGTCATATCTCAACCTCTATGATCCATTTTTTTAAATTTTTGCCCATGGCCTGAGCAATGACGTCAAATGTAAAATCACTCAAATTTGGCGGGTCCAAAAAACGGCCATTTTTTCACATTTCGCCCTCGATTTTAGATTTGAAAATACATATCAAAAATCCTTATCATACAATTTTGGGCATATATGTGGGCTACTACTATGCCAAGTTTCAGCTTGATTGGTTTAATGTGGTTTGTGTTAGAACTGTCCATCTAAGGGCTACTTTTAGGCTTTTTTGCGTGCTTTGGCCTATGTAAATACACTGACAAAGGCACCGAACCAAAAGTGCACCTTCAAGCGTAATTGTTCTTATCTGATGTTCGGGTGCCTTGGGTGAGTAACATATGTGAAAATAAGCAAAATTGGAGAACTTTGATTTTTGACCTGGGTAGCCCCCCCCCCTTAATTGGCCACTCTTGATTTGCTACTCTGTGCTTCTTTTTCTTTTATGTTTTCCTGTTTCAGCAAACGCTCCACTTCCCGTCGCGTCAACAGCGAGCAAACTCTTCAGCAGTGTCAACTTCTGGAGGCCGCCCACGCTGACTTGACCTCAAAGGGGTCACTGCCCATTATAGTGGTCAGTGTCGTTTGTTAGTCTAACCAGGGCACGATTTATCGAAGCGAAATGTTCGTCATCGAAAGTGTTCGTCATCAAAAATGTTCGTCAGTGAAAATTTTGGATAGATCGAAACATTTTTAACGACGAACATAACACTAAATTATAGCAAATGTTCGTCATCGAAAGTTCGTTATCGAAAATGTTCGTCATCGAAAAAGTAAATGTTTGTCATCGAAAATGTTCTTCGTTGAAAAAACAAATGTTCGTCGTCAAAAAAGCAAATGTTCGTCATCAAAAGTTTTCATCGGCGGACATTTCAACGGATTTTTTCTAAAAATCTCGAGCTCCGGTAAAATGTTCGCCGTTGAAACAAATTTTCGATGACGAGCTTTTGTCATTTAGAACATAACATCCTAATGTTCTAAAAGACCACGCTCGTGACTCAATCCTAAATCGGATTTTATATAGTCTTTTAGGTGACGGACTCCCAAGAGGCGGATCGGGCTCATCCCAAGTTCTCCTATGACTCCATCAGTATTCCTGACGCCAGCGTCTGCAGCACGTGGCTGCACCAAAGTTCATCGTCCTCCAGTAGTTCAAGCTTGGCTAGCTCATTGCAACATTTCGTGTGAACGCAGGCTCGTAGACGCGGGTCGTGGATCGCCTTGTATTTGTTCGTCTCTTTCCTGCCTGGCACATCATATAAAAAATATAGTCGAAAATGCTTACCTAAGCCTAGGCTTCTGCTTCTGACTAAGTTTAGGCTCAGGTTTACGCTTGGCTTAGAAAAAGTTTCTGTTCGGGCTTAGGGTAGATTCATACTTACAGCCGTACATATGTCCGTTCTGCCGACAAAATGACGAAATAATGACGACACAGGGGCTGGCTGATCCACTACACTAGGCTGCTAGTGACGTCATTTCTCAGGCTGAACGGACACACGGAAGAAAGTGTGAATCGAGCCTTAGGCTTAGGCTGAGGCTTAGTTTCAAAACTTGGCTTTTGTATGTATGTTTATGTGATGTCCCAGGCAGGAAAGAAAGCTACGTGAATTTATCGTGCCGTTTGGGTCGTGGGCTACACAGAATTGGAAATTTGGACCCAGGTCCACGTCTGGGTAGGTGTTTCTCCTTGTCATTTCTTTGTTGGATTGGTGGCGCCTATTTTAGTCCGCTGAAATTAATTTAAAGATTACATTTAGGCAAGGGGTTGTGGGGGCTACTAATAAATTTTTAAAAAGTTTTAAAAAGTATAGAATGATTAGTGTCTTGAAACTTTCAATCTGCGAAGCAAGATGGCTGACGTAATTGTCCTAGTGTGTAGGTACGTGCAGTTGGCTTCTTCTCATTTGCATACCCAACTGTGTATCAGCAGACTTTATTTGCATATTATTAGATATACAGTAGTCTGGGCTGGGTAGTAGTCGGCGGGATCAATTAGTTGCAGTTTTTGTAAGTGTAGGGGCCTATTCCTTTACCGGATTAAACGGACTGGACTTATTTTAGTCCGAGATTTTGGAAAGACAAGTCGGACTAAACGGACTAAACCGTTTAAAATAAGTCTGCGGCTTAATTTTAGTCCGAACCCATTCCTAAACTACCACCGGATTAAACTTTTTAGTCCGATCCCGTTCCTAAACGCTAAACTAACACCGGATTAAACTCTCAGCTGCACTAAAATTAGTTCGATTAAAAATTTCCGTTCCTAAACCTGATTTAATTAAGTCCGTTTAGTCCACTCGCTGCTTTTTACATGAAGTTTTAGTCCGCGTTTTGTTGTGCGGATTAAACAATCACGGTGCCTCCCAACTATTTTCTTACTACTTATAACTGCCTTAATCGATTTGGACGATTTATATATAAAATTATAGCTGAAAAATTGGGCTATTTTATAGTGTATTTTAATTATCTGTTTAAAATATGTATTCTAAAAATCTTCGTCGACATTGCTTTTTTCCTGTTGTGCCACAGCACAACAGGTCTTTAATTTTGATTCTGGCGAGATAACACTAGACTGTGCAACAGTTTCGTCTGTGTGCGTGTTAAACATCAGCTCATGTGTGTATGTGCGTGTGTCACCTAGATTTACAGTGTATGTGTCGTTAACAGCTTCACTGAAGTTAGTACAGACCTACTTCATTCCCATTGACTGATTCTGTTAAAGACCAAAATGTCGTCTCAAAATTTTCAAAAATGAGCTCCGCAAGTAGATTCGAACTATCAACCTCCGCTTGCGGATCGGACGCCCTACCACCTAGGCTAACCGGGCTCATAGAAACAGTTGGTGATGCAAAGGGTATCAACTATGTAAAATGTAAAACGGATCTAATTAAGTGCTTAAATGCTCTGAGCACTTAAATTGAATTCAATTCAAATGAAAAACAAATCTAAAATCTCAGGCGTTTCATGTCATACTGGATGCGTATTTAGATGCGTACTGTTTACCAATATATTTAACGTTGTGTCTCTTGAAACAGTTATGATGAATAGTTCGCGTCACCAGTTATAACGGATTCACCTCGGTAACGCTTATATGAAACTTTACTCAGCAGAAAAATTCGTGCTTAAGTAATTTGTTGTAAGATGAAAGCAATTTTAAATTTTTACATAAACAACTTATTGCATACACATTTTGCTGAAAGAAAACTTTGTCAATATTTTGCATACACATTTTGCAGTAAGATAATTAATTGCTGCACAACAGGTTTTAGCTGACCCACTGGTCAGCTTACTTGAAAGTAATTCTTAATACTTACTGAAGGTTTTGCCGCAGATTGGGCTTGTTTGGACATTTTCCGACAAATTCTTGTCAAAAATAAATGCTCTTACCTTACATTCCAAAACATTGTATTGAAAATTCCTTTTAAAATAGTTGCCATGTACATGATCTGCAGTTGGAGATGCCTGACTTGACTAATCATATGTATATATGGCACACACCTAATAGTGTATGCACTGCGTGCCTACACATCGATAATGTCTTATGTCACGTGCTGATCCTGTGGGATGTCATATAATCTTCTGAGCATGAAGGAATTTTGAATATGTTATTATTATAATTATAATAAAAATATTTCAAAAATCTTCATTTGATTAATTTTATCAAGTCAGATTCGAGCCATCGTCAGCTACATCGCCAGGTTCACGCTCAGGGCCCGATT
Organism: Trissonchulus sp. WLG1_4; assembly: GCA_030248245.1. Lineage (NCBI taxonomy): Eukaryota > Metazoa > Nematoda > Enoplea > Enoplida > Ironidae > Trissonchulus > Trissonchulus sp. WLG1_4. The sequence continues at coordinate 31,746 of JASANF010012514.1, read as the reverse complement.
TATTGAAACAAAATGTTCGTCGTTGAAAATGTTCGTCGTTGAAAGTTCGTCGTTGAAAATCTTCGTCGTTGAAAATGTTCGTCGTTGAAAATGTTCGTCGTTGAAAATCAAATGTTCGTCGTTGAAACTTGAAACACAAATGTTCGTCGTGGAAAAACAAATGTTCGTCGTTGAGAAAACAAATGTTCGCCGTTGAACAATTTGGACTCATCGAAACATTTTCAACGACAAGCATTTGTTTTTTAAATTGTGATTTATCAAAAGATAAATGTTCGTCATTGAAAGTTTGTCGTTGAAAATGTTCGTCGTTGAAAAAATTTTCAACGACGAGCTTTGGTTTTTTAGAACGTTTTTATGTTCTAAATGAATAAAGCTCGTCGTTGAAAAATCTTTCAACGACGAACATTTTCAACGACGAACATTTGTCTTTTCTACGACGAACTCACCGTTGAAAAAACAAATGTTCGTCGTTGAAAAGACAAATGTTCGTCGTTGAAAACGTTTCGATCAATCCAAAATTTTCAACGACGAACATTTTCAACGACGAACATTCTGTTTCGATAAGTTGGGCCCTGGGATCTGAAACTCTGTTCGAATTAAACAGAAATGATGAAGAATCAAAAAATAAAAATTGAAACAAATAAGTGAGGGGTCGAAGCAAAAAGTAAGCCCGACTATCAATAAAGGCTACCTAATTTGAAAGCAATTTCGTAAGAATGTCTGTTTTTGTAATTGCAACGTATGAAACAAGCCCTTGGTCACGCCCCGTATATGAAACAGACCCTTGGTCCTTCGCCAAAAAACTAGCATTCATAATTCTAAAAAACAGCCGAGTGCGACACCCTTTTGCAGGAATTTTAGCTACATATCTGGTTTTTGGAGTATTATTAAACCTTTTGAAAATGAACCTTTTGTCTTGACTCCCTGTTTTCAGAGCTTATTATACATACCTATTAATGCCAGCTTATATTGTTTTGAAAAGAAGGTGTCCCCTTATTCTTCGTAGCTATCTGTATTATGTACTCTTGCTATTGCGTAATGCGTACGTTTAGGTCTCGCTTTGGCGCATTCATAGTCGCATGTTCGTCCCACCAACACTTTTGTGAACTAATTATCACAGTGTTGGCGTAATTATTTTCCCTGTTGAGCGAACATTCAGGGGTTCTGTGTTCTCGGGATGTGGTTGTCGTGAACGTGATATTAATCTCATAATTAATTTGTAAATAAATGCTTGCTCGTATAAGACAATTTGTTATGTTTCGCTGAAATCATGAAATAAGTAGTCAGTGATCTGAAATGTATTAGAATATTAATCTGCTGATTAGTTTGGTAGTCTGCGGAGATTTTTGCCATAGCTGTCTTCAAAACATGGTGTTGTTTGCATTTGTTACCGGTTGTTTCCTGATAATCAATTTACGACTTGGTGAGTAAAACCTGTCTGGTTGAATGTTAGTAGAGACTTTTCTAGAGATTAACCCTGTATTGCATGAGTCCTAAACGATGGGGGCGCACGTGAGTTTGAAAAATTTCTTACACTGCGCAATTTTGATTTTGTCGTGAAACTTTTTCTTACTATCTAGGACTTCTGCAAATAACCATAATTTAGCATTGCGTGATTTTGAAACGAATCACTTGATTATTTACTTTTACAGTTGTTACAATTGTAAGACTTGTGGAACTGGGCAACCAGCATTCACCAGGGGCCGTATTCATAAATCTCCAAGCTAGACTTATTAGTTTGGCTTGGGGAAAGCTGGGCTTATAAGTCAGACTTATCGTATTCATAAAACGGAGCTAGACTTGTATAAGTCTCGCTTATTGGTATTCCTAAAACTCAAGCCTATGTAGCTTGTAAGCTAGACTTAAGTCTGACTTTTAAAACTGGGTCTACCCAGTTTCAACGCTGGTTATTAGTTTGAGCGCTAACTGTTGCACTTGTGAACGTTTGTCTTCTAAAACACAACTTTTATGTAATTTTAGGTTTAGTACTAGTAGTTTAGTCTAGTCATCGATTTTACAGTATATTTTACTTTTAGAGACAGTGTTTTGGATTTTCAGTTAGAAAGGGGGAGAAACAATTTTGTCCTAATTTTTCTGCAAAGAAGCGCGGTTTTGCAGGCGCTGAAGACATATCTGACATTTTTCTGAATAAAAAATATCCATTTATGGCTGTTCTAAAAAATCATGCAAATTTCCGAAAAGTCGCGGCTTGGGCAGTTTGACTGCATTCACTCGAAAATTCGACCGCAGTGAGTTAAGTGACGCAAATCATTGATGAAAATGCTTATATATTATGTATAACGTTCACTGAAGCTAAAAATAAGGGTCACAATCACAAGCCTGGCTTGAAAAAGCTAAGCTTGAAATTTTTTATGAATACTACTAAGCTAGACTTATAAGCTATAAGCGAGACTTAATATACAGTACAGATCAGAATTAAGGTAAAGTGAAGCCGGCTTCGGCCTCACTTTTGAATGGCTTCAGTTGAAAATGAAGCCGGCTTCACTCTATTTCGGCTTCAATTCAGGTGAAGCCGCGTCGGCTTCAGTGGGGATAAGTTAAGTCAAGTTTATGACAAACTCTATCACCAGCTGTTCGGACTTGTCACAAATATAACCGTGGTTTTGCAAAACAAGACATTGGTACTTTGTTTTAATTAGTTTATTAAAGCTAATTCTAAGTTAAAAATACATATGATTCTAACTAGCAGTTACTATAAATTTAACCTAAAATGTGAAATTTATTTATAGCGCAACTTTAGTATTGATATTGTAGCTTTTACTGATACTGGTGATGCTACTGCTTCCGGTCATTAAGCTTCACCCCCTCTCTCGCAAGCTGATCCTTTAGATTTCTGCACTGTTTTCTGCAAGTTTTCAGTAAAAGATAAGCATTTTGAGGTCGGCAATCAGGCTCCCGTCTAACTGACAACTAACAAGATAATGTACACGTTGTCTAAGTCTGGGGAAGGGGGGTTTTCCCGACGTTTGAGGGACATTACCTCTCAAAACGGCAAAAATTCTAAATTTTTAGTAAAAATGAGCTTTTGACAAATTCTGATCATTTTCGTTCCTTGTGATAAATTTATAATCTGAGGAGATTGCTCCATCCCCCTCCGCTTGCTTCTGTTCTGACAAGCGTGGGAACTTGCGGGTTTCCAAGCTCTGGCTAACTTCCTAAAGAACTTTACCTGTGGCTTACTTTACTACAACCCAGCAGTAGTAGAAACTCGGCTGGCAGAGAGTTGTGGGTTTGTGTGTCGAGAGTTATGCGTCTGCGGCTGTGACCTGCTGACCCTGTGTAAACTGACCTGCCTGGAGTCTTCTAGTGGCGGAAAGGAGGGGCTTAGGAGAAATGAAATTTTTTCGTCGACAGATTTTCTTGCATATTGAAAATATCTACATGATATGCATCTTTTACTGTCATAGAATCAAAATTATATTATGTAACAAAACTTTGCCGTGTCCCTCAAAGTCTACCCCCCCCCAAAGCGACTACAGCGTGTCAAATGATGAGTGCTAGCAAATAGGAATTATCTCGATAAGTTAGTCAACGTGGACAGACATCCCATAAAACTAACTTTAGGTGAAATGTAAATGAGAGGCTAATTTCAATACTTTTACTTGACGTTTGATTGCCGTCACGCCAAAGCCGTTTAAAGGCGCGACAATAACAGTAGAGTGGTAGGTAAAGGTAAGCTACTTAGCATAGTAGATTTGGTTAACTATTAAGTAACTAACAATGTGAATTTTGAAGGTAAACTAAATAACATTATAACAAGTATATAGCAACTAGCAAGAGTACATATTATGTATATATACCCTTACAAGTAGTAATAGCAATGTATAATCTTAAAAGTTCAAATGCTCAGCTAAAATTTTGATCAGTCAGAACAATACGTAATTGTTAAATTAAAAGTTAAAACTTAACGAAATTTTCATTACACTGAAAATTGAAACAGAGTACCAATATTTAGTTTTGCAAAACCACATTATATTTGTGACAAATCCAAACAGCTGGTGATAGAGTTTGTCACAAACTTGACTTAACTTATCCCCACTGAAGCCGACCCGGCTTCACCTGAATTGAAGCCGAAATAGAGTGAAGCCGGCTTCATTTTCAACTGAAGCCGTTGAAAAGTGAGGCCGAAGCCGGCTTCACTTTACCTTAATTCTGATCTGTACTGTAACTCTGACTTGACCGAGCTAGCTTGTGGCTCAAAAGCGAGACTTAATCCAGACTTTTATGAATACGGCCCCTGCTGGTGTCAGTATTAAGCCGTATGCAGAGTAGAGACACGGCTTTTGATATACCCACAGTTCTTGCGCCACGTAAGGCCGGATTCACATTGGCACTTGCACAAGCACTAGCACAAGCACAGGCACAACCCCTAGGCGTTCACACTGGAACTTGCACAAGCACAAGCACAGCCAATCAAATTGAAGCGCGCCAGTGTAAGTAACGTCTTTTCTGGTCGTAAGTTTCGGTATCGTTTTGAAATTTTGGGCTAAAATTTTCGCAGTTTTGAACTTTCTCTTACTATTTTATGGAAGAAGGAAATAAACTGGAAAGAAGATAAAAATAAAGCTAAAACGCGGTTTGATTTTAAAGATGAAACGAAACTAAAATTAAAATAAGTAAAGAGAAAATGAACACAATTCATGTTTTAGTCGATACTATATTCATTCCGACAAGATTTTACCCCCAAAGTCACACTATTCCGCTTTATTTTACTCTATTATGCCTACATCCAAACTGACAGCTACAGAATCTCTACGCTCATTGGCTGTGCTTGTGCAAACAATAAAATTTTTGAACAAGCGTTGTGCTTGTGCTTGTGCAGAATTTTCTGCAGTGTGAACCAGCTGTGCTTGTGCTTGTTCTTGTGCAAGTGTTTGTGCAAGTGCCAGTGTGAATGAACGCGGCCTAATTTCTTTATTTCAGCCACTGCCGCTTCATGTCCCTGTTACGACAACGAAAAAACCGCCAGCGAGGAATGTCGTAACGACATCAAAAATACCACTCGTAAAGGTTTTAATTGTATGCTGTGGAAGCATGTACCCCCAGCGTGGCGTCTAGGCAGACTAAAAAATTACTGTGCTGTATCAGGTCGATATGACGCACCTTACTGTTGGATTGGCTGCTCAGACTCGCAGCTATGTTATGAAAAATGTTCGGGGGTGACAGAAGAAGTCACACCTGATCCACCGCCACCTATATCCTATGGTATGAATAAGCTGTTTTAAGCCCGGTTCATACATGTCCTTGTCCTTGTCAATATAATTTTGTCCCTAAGCGATTTCAGAAAAAGCGCATAACCAAATAAGCCAATTTTGTGCACCACGATAGTTTAGGTCACTTCTAGACCGTATACAAATTAACTAGATGAAACACATTTGTCAATAATTGTTCACAGCAGCTGATCGAAATTTGTCCTTGTCTCTGTCTCTGTGTCATCAAGGACAAGTAGGACCGGGCTTTATGCTTAATAGCTTGTTTTTTGCTGTCATAGCTATCATAGCTCATATACAGTACAGATCGAAATTAACCTCCTATGACGCCGGCGTCGGCAGCAGTGATGCCGGCATCGGCTGCAGTGACGCCAATTTGGCATCAGTGACGCCAGCCTGGCATCACTGACGCCAAGCTTGAGCTGAAAGTCAGCTGTCACTCAGAGGTCACTTTATGTTAGATGCCTTATTTTTATGACTTCACACTGCCGCTATAATCCTTGTGTGTTAGCCAAGAAAATCTTTTATGCAGCAAAAACAGGGGGGGGGGGTAGCTGGCTTATGCAAAACAAACGCTCAGTTGTTTTTAAAAAAATAGTAATATAAAAAACATAATATGCTTATTTATGGCTTTACAATGAACTTGTAGCAGTAATATACTACAATAGAAATACTTTGTACTATAGTAATATAGACCGAAAATAAAGTATTCAGCAGAACCCGTCAGCAGTGAGCTTATAGAAAACCTATACGAATGAAAAAAAGCCCGATAATATAAAACCCTTATGCACAATTTTTTATAGGAATGCGACTCAGTTCGACCGCATCGCTGTACCTCTTTCTTGGTTTCGCCACTGTTTAGAGTAGGTGCTTTCACTGTTTCTACGACTGTTAGCACACTTTTTCTTTTTTAAAATACAGGCTTAAATTAAAGAATAAATATACTTCGAAGCAAGAAAATTTGCAATACGTATTACTTAACGTTTTATATTGATAACTAAGTAATAAGTTACGTTAAATTAGCTAACTTGAGTGTTTTTATTGTCTATTTATTGAAATAAGCAACTAGATAAATAAATAGTGTTAAAGTGATTCAAATTTCGTGTGATTTTTGTACTGGGGTGACTTGTGTTCTTTTGTGTAGTATTGGTTGGCAAATTTCTTACATTTCGACGAGTAGAAACTTTGGGAGGACTATTGAGTGAGTCAAGTGAATTTACCTCCCTGCATTTATGTAGGCATCCAACATCTAGGCTGGGGGGTCTAGAGTTAGTTTGCTGTTTCTCTTTGATACTTGTACATTATGAATTAGGTTTAGTCAGTGACGCTGTTGTTCTACCTAAATATTTTCCTGCTGGGATATTTTCAAATCTGGTATGCGGCAAATTGAGTTAGTTTCAATTGCCCCCTCCAAGCGAAAACTACTGGGCGAGTTTTTGCACAGCTTGCAATAAGAGCTGACCTCTACTAATCCTAAGCGTCTGTTTAGCGGCAAAGTAGATTTTGACTTTGCCAGTCCAAGACTGAGCTGCCTAGAGTAACTAAAAGAAAAATGTGTCATTGCACATTAGAGGGGTATGAGAAAAACTACGAATGAAAACATATGATAGGTAGGTTTAGCTAGCGGTTCATTCTGAAAAACAACATATTGAGTTCTCAACTTGAGATATCAACTTAAATTTCAAATATACGCTACTTACATTTACAATTTACACATTATTATTTATACATACTTTCAGTTCTCTCATTTTACTATTTTGTATAATTTTGCTCGATTAGTTTTACAGTTAATATAATAGCCACAATTTTGATTTTACGTCCGCAGAAGGCTCTTTCAATATCTAGCATATACAAGATTTTTAACAACTTAGCTAGTCTTGTATTTTGCATAAGTCAGCTACTCCCCTTTTTTGCTGAATAAAAGATTTTCTTGGTTAACACACGAGGATTATAGCGGCAGTGTGAAGTCACAAAAATAAGGCATCTAACATAAAGTGACCTCTGAGTGACAGCTGGCTTTCAGCTCAAGCTTGGCGTCAGTGATGCCAGCCTGGCGTCACTGATGCCAAATTGGCGTCACTGCAGCCGATGCCGGCATCACTGCTGCCGACGCCGGCGTCATAGGAGGTTAATTTCGATCTGTACTGTAGTCCACAGCGCTCGCTTGAACGGTGTATATATTTACACTTCGCTGAGAATGAAGCCAAACTTTTGGCTTTACGAAAATAGAAATCCTTGTGGTTATATACATGTTATATATGTTATGTTATATACAGAATCACTAATGTGCTATTTACAACAATATTGTTATTCACTCAGTTAGGTACTTAATTCAGGTTAGTATATAGTAAGATGCAGATGAAGACAGAGGCATGTCAAGTAAGCAAGCGTAGAGGCCAGAGGGTCCATTCATACTTTCAGCTGCTGTCGTAAAGTGGACAAAATACTGAAATAATCACGCCATTAAACGCACTTATAATCAGAGATTGGCGTGATCGTCTTTTTTGTCGACTGAACGGGTATATGGCTGTAAGTATGAATCGCCCTTAGCAACTTATGTATATAATAAATAGCTTTTGCTTTTACACAGCTTATAGAACTGACCTACAACAGAACCACACAGACACAGCATTTTTCCGTCGGGTGAAAACAAAAAATCCATCATATCAAAACACATATTTGACCGAATATCAAAATTTTATATTACTTTCAGACAACCCTTGTGTACTGAATGATACCTGTTGGGATCGAGATGCAAGCATATGTCAAGAAAAAGATAAATACAATGGCCCAAAGCAGCATGTTTTATCGGGTGACCCTTGTATTTACTGGAATCGCGGTCCTAACAGAAAAGACTATGAAAAAAGAAATATCACACACAATTTCTGTCGCGCCTACAATAACGAAACGATACCTTGGTGTTATTTCGCCTGCAACACATCACTACCACATTGGATGTATTGCTTCAACGAGTGTGATCCAAATCTTTGTAAGGTTAATTTCATACTCAGGGTTCATTATACAGCCGCCTGTCTGTTAAGCCGTGAAAATTACAGATTCGAACCCACGTATATCTGACTTTTCTTTTATAGTCAGTGCCGTAGACCACTCGGCTACGCTACCTTCGACGATAAGTTTTTAAATGACAGTAAATTATCTAACAGTATAATTGAGAAGAGTATGACACTCTTCCTTATCCTAGCTAACCGGCCCGAACGATGCTCCGGCCAAAATAGCGCTTTTACGCCTTGATTTCAGGGGGGGGGGTACCCCCCTCGAATCATGACATGTCTTGATTTCAGGAGGGGGACCCCCCTCAAAACCGGGAAGTGTCTTGCTTTCAGGGGGTGGGGGGTACCCCCCTCGTTTCAGCACACCACCAACTCACCATGCTGGCAACGTGTTGAAACGAGGGGGGAACCCCCCCCCCCCCCGGTAATCAAGACACCACCGATTTCGAGCTGGCAGTCTGCTGAAACGAGGGGGGGTCCCCCCCTGAAATCAAGACATGTCATGATTCGAGGGGGGGGGTGCCCCCCCTGAAATCAAGGCGTAAAAGCGCTATTTCGGCCGGAGCATCGTCCGGGCCGGTTAGCTAGGATAGGGAAGAGTGTCATATTCTTCCCTATTATGTAGGTACTCTCGGTAACATACACCGTTGTGCATGAACATGCCTATCTAAATGCAAGATGCAGTGTAGACTGAACATAGTACGTACATACATCACTTGTTATCATTATTTGGGTTTTCGTCAAAGCAGTTGTGCAGCAGCCGTAGTCGAGTGGTTACGACGTCTGGCTGGCAATCCCGGTGATTTGGGCGTATTTGTTCGATTCTTGTCTTGTCTTCTTAAAGTTACTTCTTATTTCTGACAAGCGTGCGACAAATCTGCGAGTGCACGCTAAGGCGAATTCGTTGATGCTCACTGTGTGTTCAGAGAGTGCAACAAATCTCTGAGTGCACTCTTGAGAGATGTGCAGTCACAGGACCAGCAAATATCAGAGATTTGTGGCACGGCCAATTACATAGCAGCCATGTGACAAAAAGAGGTATAAATTTTGTCGGCTGAACGGACACAATGTTGTAAGTATCCCCCACAGCCATGTCTGTTAAATCACAAAATAATGACCGCATAGGTATGAGGAAAATGGCCGGGTTCGCAACATTTTAATAGTCCGAACCAGAATGAAATGACACAGGTCTGCTCTGATCCCACGGTCCATATTTTTGGCTTGGTCAGCTTCATTTTTGAATGGTTAAAGGCCAACATAAAACTCGAACTTTTTTTAAATGTTATTTTGTTATTGCTCAAGTTGTGTTATGTGTCGCTCCTTCATAGTGGACATTCTGTGTCAAAAATGTGAAATATTGGTGAAAGTGCTGAAGAGGAGAATATAAGCTGTACTTACTACAATACAACAATAGAACTGCAGTACTGTTCCTACCACAATAAGACAACACAACCCAATGTTATACATATGTGCCTAGTCTTGTATTTGGTTGGTGCAAATTTGCTAATTTATAGTCACAACAACAGCAACAACAACTTCACTGACACAAGTGCGTACCAGAACCTCGGAAGTTAGTACATCCACCACAACCACCTCTGATACAGGCGAGTCGTTAAGCAAGACAGATACCAAGTCAGTGAGTACCATTGTAACCACCTCGGACGCAGGAAGGACGCTCAGCAGCTCCGAACAACCGCCAATGTCAAAAACGGGCGATGAGATTCCTAAAATTTATGGTAATGTGTTTATTTACTCACACAAGCAGCTTAGGGCCAATTCCTAAAATGGATTAAACGGATTAGATTAAAATTTGTTTGCCTAATAACTTATCTGTTGAGGTTGACTTAAAAAATTTTGTGTACAAGCGGGAGGTTACTACAAATAAGTGTTATAGCAAATTTCGCATAAATAATTTATGTTTATGAATGAATGTTTATGAATTATTCCTAAAAGATATCATGAGCTATTAGCGAAACAAATTTTAATTTAATCCGTTTAATCCATTTTAGGAATTGGCCCTTAGTAACTTAAAATTTCACAAGATAGGTAACAAGTGCACATAAAAAGCATGTAGGACGAAAAAATACTGTGAAAAATAAAAAACAGTATGTACCTACCTATCTAAAGCCTAAACGTAACGAACACTCATATGAGTGCTCTGCCCTTTGCATGCAAATAAAATTCATTTTCCTAAGCGGTATACGTACACACATGTGTAAATTGTGTGGGTCTATTACTCGCCTCAGCCGACCTAAAAAACACCGTTCTCGGTTGCAGCTTGAAAGAATATGTTTATTTTTTTATTTATTTTGGTTATTTATACATAAATATAATCAGTAAGTAATATTATCAATTTAGATTCGTGCGATGATAATGTGGTGTTCATCACGACGGCAGTGTTTGGGTGGGTCACCAATGTTCTGTGTATAATCTTGGCAGTGGTCGATAGTTTGATTCTGAAGGAACTGGATAGACTGAAACAAGAGCTGTTGGCCATTATTAAACAACGAAAAGAGATGGCTGCTGAACATGTGATAATTTAAAGTGTTGATATATTTGTATTTGTTAGCATTTATATAGGTACATATGTACATATATAATAGTAGTTATATGTACCTTTTTAATGTTAAACATGTAATGTTATTTTTATATAATATTTATGAATGTATGTCGTGTATATTTATGTATGTGTATAATTATTTATTTTAAAAGTATGTTTATATACGTGTTACAGTTGTTTTTACCCTATATGTGTATAAACGAGTACTATCCCAAAAATAAAATTTGGTTGGTATTTTGAAGTTTGTACGTACTACGTAGTTTGTGATTAAATCAAAAGTGCCACTCAAGCCTGAATTATCGAACTAGTGCTTATAAGAAATATAGCGTATTGGTTTATACTATTCGACGGAAAAACGCAAAAACGAGTTTTAAAGTTTACTAACATTTCACTTTCGCATTCAGCGTTATTCAGGCAAATCGAGTATTAACAAGCAAAACCGAAGCAAAAAATGTATGTATCGAACATATTGTCGTAATTGCTTCATAGCAACTTAGCTGTTTGAGGTAACCCCCATAATGAACCACTTGCAACAAAAACCTGTGGCTTGCCGGAAGAAACAGCAAGTACGGTATCCGATGCTTTAAACCTATAAAATATTAAACTTAACTAATAGTAAGCAGATTTAACCGACGCGTCTTCGTAGATACGGCTCCAGTCTGCGTCTATGAGAAAACTTCACATTATATACGTTGTGTAAAAAAACTCTTGTCATTGTTTAGCCTGCTTCATCATTTCCTTATTTATTCTCGTCCCTATCGTTTTGTCGTTAAGCAATTCCAAGAAAACTGCCTGGCCAAATGAGCCAACAAACAAAGTTGGGGTCAGGTCCACTTTGTATGCAAATACTTAGACTATCCTTATCCTTGCCCCTATTGTTAAGGACAAGCTTTATGTAATTTATGCACAAAACCGGGCCGAATTTATGTAATTTATCAAAAAACAAATATTATTGAATGCTTTACGTTCGGGGTAATCGATTAAATTTGATATGCTTTATTTTTTATGTTTTCTGTTGATTATTTTGTAGCCTTTTTAGTCTTTGTTGAATAGGTTTCCTAGCGTATGATTCAAATGACACTTCTGTATTTTTCTGCGCACTGTACAGTAAGTATTGGATATAATCGTATAAGTCAAGTTTTTTAACAAAGTTATTTTAAAATTTATAAACTGTGTCGCTATTTTGGGGCTGTCACTTGTCAGTCAGTCAAAAAATAGCTGTATAGAAAAAGTTTATATGCGCGGGAAACTAAATTATCAATTACGATCAATGTAGTGCAACCAAGAGTACATAATGGTGTCTCATTCTAGCAGAAGAAAAGTGAGATATTATTATGTACTCTTGTCTTAACTTGACTTTGTTTTTCAGTAAGTTTGTTGCTTACGGACAAACGGACAATTTTACGGACAATCTTTAGACTGTGCCTGCGTCTGATAAGACCGTCTAAAAATTGTCTGTTTCAAATACGCCTTGCTTTTTTCCTGTCGCTACCTCAGTAGCGACAGGACTTTACATTTGTTTTGCCCTACGTAAATTGCACGTCTTTTATGTAATCACTGTGGCAAACTTGTGAGCGTGTTTGTGTGTAATTTTTCTGTAATGTGTGTGTGTGAGCTGGCCCAGGCGGCCAGCCAGCTAGCTTCGGTTTGTTGTTGCTAGCTAGCTTACTGTAGGGCCGAAATGGCAAAATTAGTCGTTTTCTATTGTTCTCTAAAGCCCTAAACATTAATTTTTATTGACTGACGCTTCAATTATCGAAAACTAGGTAAAATGCATTTAATTACCTACTTCCAGAATTCTTCAAAACAAGCAGCAACAAAAAAGTCATCCCAAAACTAAGTAAAACGCACCTTGGCGGCAGTTTCAAACAGATGTATTCGAAAACAAGTGTTTAATCAGAAAATCGTAATTATATTGGCATAACAGTTTTATTGGTACCTCAAGTACGCCTTTATTACAGTGTCGTTTATTCTGCAAGCTTCATGTTTAAGTAGGGGTTGCTGTGCAAAACTTAGTCAATCAGAGACTAATTTCGGGAGCATGAGCTAAACTGTAAGACTGAAACAGATTGCATTTACAACTGTGAGTCTTACTAGCTTATAGACGCAAATACGGACAGGTATAAACCAAACTTAAGCATTTTATAGCATGGTGTTAAATTTGTAAGCCATAAATGCACCGTGTTTTTTTTCGCAAACACCTTGATTTAATAGCTACACAGAACATCACTAACCGAACAGATATTTGTTTTTGCTAAGGCCCTGTGGTGGTTTGGTTCGTCGGAATTTGTGCCTTAGGTTGGGTAAATTCAAGGCATTCACACATCTTAAGCTGCAGAAACCTGGGGTGAGTTATCAGTCACGTCAGAAAACCATGTGTGGGTCGAATGAGGTAGACTTAGAGAAAAGAATAATATTTGGGGCTGACAGAGTTGGGGGTTCTGTTGGGTGCAGTTTTGTTAAGTATTCTCCAAGTCCACACAAAAGTCCCAGGCTCGATCCTCTACACCATTTTTTTCTTTTTTCTTTCACAAAATAGGGAAATCCTTCTTCTGTTGAAAGAAAGAGGATGCCCCAATTTAGAAAGAAGAAAGAAATGGAGGCGCCGGGAATCGCACCCGGGCCGCCTGCTTCGAAGCATGCTAACCACTACACCACAGCCCCAGCGTCTCATAGGCCCTAATTCTCATTTACAACAGGGTCCCCCCTTCGAACATCGTTGCGACCCTGCAACGATACTCGGTCGATACTCATGCTCCCGGGGCGAACCCGATGCCTCAAGGGCGGAGCACATTCACACGTAGGCCTCCAAGCCTACTTCAATCATACCACACTCAGGGTTTCCTGGCTCACCCGCAACCACAGGGTTTCTCGATCGACCCGGAGCGATTCTCAACCAATACCGAGGGTTTTCTCCGGTTCACCCCTAACCGAAACCGAAGGTTTTTCGGATTACCCATAACCGAGGGACCAATCAGAAAGAAACTATGTACACATCCATACAGCACACAGCACGAGTACCGTAAGGGTTGAAGTGCCAACCTCAACCCAGGGCATGGGGCTCCTAACCCACCTCCGAAGACAGTTCGGGGATAGGGCTGTCCTGAGGACCCGACCCTATCCTCTCCGCCTGTCACGGTCGCCACTATGTTGTATAGAAAGAGGATGCCCCAATTTAGAAAGAAGAAAGAAATGGAGGCGCCGGGAATCGAACCCGGGCCGCCTGCTTCAAAGTCAAGCATGCTAACCACTACACCACAGCCCCCGAGTCTCATAGGAACTAATTCTCATTTACAACACTTCAACATAATTATTTAAAACTAAATTCGTAAAATTAACGTAAAATTTAGAAACGTTTTAAAAAAATACCGAAAAACTTTAGTAAAAGTTGAACTAATGTGAGCGACAGGTTAAACTTCCTTTGAAGGGATTTCTTCCAGCTGATGTCTATTCTACCGATTAGGTATATGTTGCACTGACTGTTGGTCCTGACTTCAATTATGCTGTGACCGTGGATCAAAACTCAATAAATTTTGCATAAAATTGCTGCTTGTTTAAGAACTAATATAATCACTACAGCTTTTTTGCATTCCAACTTTCCATTATGCACTAAACAACGTACATAGCTACAGTGTTGGCTGCGTAATGTTTTAAAATTATACCATTTTAAATAAAATTGTTCAAGGTTACCTGACTGTGTTCGTTTATCACGTGCAATTTTGCACAGTAATTTTCCCCACTATATTTTTCCCACTTTGTATTGTGACTTTTGAAGTCCAGTAAAAAGTTGGTGGATTAGTTTTCTACCCTTTTTCTCACATTAGCACTCTGCTGTGATCTTAATACGCTTTTCGCAATTTTTATCAATTCAGAAGGGGTCAGACTTTTTTGTGAATTAATTTCTTAGTCCATAAATTTAGCTTTATAGCTAGGTGTTAGGCAGGAACAAGGGTATTGAGTTTTTGAAAGTTCGTTTTGAAATATTCGATACTGTTTGTTCAATTTATGCGTTAGAAATCCAGCTACATGCACAAAATGGAAGTAGAATGTTTTGGTGGTTTTTTTTAGAATTTTATTAGAAAGTTAAAATTTGAAATCCAGTTCCCCTACAATTTTATTAGTCATTCTGTAAAGAAATTGGCAAAACTAGTTCGTTGAAGTTGTTTTTTTCCTCGAGAAAACTCCTTATGACTGAGTTTTTTTTTAAAATGCATTTCCGCTGAAAAATTTCAAAACGCTGACTGATTTTTTCTTTTCACGAAACTTACAGACACGCAAAAGTTAGTACAGTCCATTTTCTGTAGTAGGTATACTTTAATATAGCTTTCTTTCTGTGTGTCACCATAGAAAGAGAGCTATACTAGAGTATTATTAACGTACAGTAATGCACCCAAGTCTAGTGTTGGGTTAGTTTCATGTTAAAAAGAACTTTTAAAAAACTTCATACAACACTTCAGACCTTTAGCGCATTACTGTGCAAATAGAACTTGCGTTGTTTTTTTATATGTATAGTGCACTCAATGGGTAGTTTTATATGTATTTTACACCTGAAAAGGAACAATCCAACAGTATCGCAGCTTTACTCTATTATGATTTGTCTTTTTGAGGTGCAAATTTAAACCTCTCACTCGTATAAAGAGCTTTGCTTCTGAATCGTTAGAAAACGTGATTCTATAGAATACCAAACCATTTTTGTCAGTGACACTGTTTTTAGACCCCTTATTTCTTTCTATCAAGAGTACAGTACAGTACATTCTTCTGGAATGTTTTTTCGCAAAGTGAGCCACTATTCTGTACTCTTGCTGTTAGATATCTTTTTCACAAATCTACAGTAACACTACGCTTTGAAAACGACCCTTTTAAAATTTTAACGAAGAACCTTTTTATTATTATTATCCTATTATATACTCTTGATATCATTAAGTTTATGTTCTAACATATGTTTCAACAGATAGCTGTCGCTTCAATCAAAGTTTCAACTAAGCATAGGCACGGTTAGCAAAATCGCTATCCGGTTAACCGCACTATTTTTAAAAGTACTAACCGGTTAACCGAGGTTAACCGCGGTTAACCGGTTAACCGGTTATCCGCGGTTAACCGGTTAACCGGTTAGCCGGTTAACCGCGGTTAACCTCGGTTAACCGCTAAAAATTGTCATTTTGACTTGAAAATATATACATATCACCACTACGCAGCCCCACAAACAGTGCATTTTAATCTTTTGTAGTGGATTAATAGGAAACAGAAACAACGCAAGATTATTATTTTTACCAAAACTACAGTTCACAATATTTCAATGGCGGTTTAGAAAACCAAGGGCTCATTCCTGCACCGTATTAAACAGATTGGACGTATTTTGACTTTTGGGCATGACAAATCGGATTAAGCGGACCAAACAAGATAGAAACCTTAGCGATAAAATTTAATGAAAACCCATTCCTTAACTACTATAACCTAGCCGACCTGTCGTGGGTTAGTTGTGTGTGCGTGTGGTATTGTTACCTGTGTGTGGTAATGTTACTTGTGTTGGTATATAATAAACCTGTAATGGCTGGACATGTGTTTCGTCCTGTTGCCTGCGTAAGTCTAGGCTTAGCTACCTGTAGGTAACCCCCGCCTGTCACATAATGATTCTGTCCATTTAACTTTTGTGGTTGGGAATGGCAGTTTTAGGCATAATTTTTAAACCGTTTAGTCCGTTTACTCATATAAACGTTTCTAATGTGTTAAATTTTCCGGTTATCCGAAGCAAACTTCGGTTAACCGGTTAACCGGTTAACCGATACGGTTACTAGCTATAACCGGTTAACCGACTTTTTTCGGTTAACCGGTTAACCGATCGGTTAACCGATAACCGTGCCCATGCTTAGTTTCAACTTCCATGTATGTAACTTCAAGTGATCTATGTTCCAAGATATGTAAACCCTTTCCTGTCCAAAAATTTTTTTCATTATGGTTTAAGTTTTAAGGTTTAAAGTTTATTGACGCACAATATGTTTTGTGCACTGAACCGATGTCTGCAACCTCTGAATTCTATTTTTGGTCCAGTGTTTATTAATCAAACATAATTTTGACGCAATCAAAAATTATGCTTTTCCTGTTTGCATTAAAGCTATATATTGTGGTTGACAGAAATTTCGTACAATTTACTATGCAGTCATATTTTGAGGAAAAAGCTTTTTCATATTCTGCTCAGTATTATGTCAAAGTCAACAATGTGATGCGAGTTTTTGTAGGATTATTGTTTGTAAACTTCGAAATCTTTGAAGAATGTCTAATAAAAGCTAACTGTTACTTGAACTTCTTTCCTCATACCAGATAACGGTTACCTGAACAATAATTTGAGATTCCGTTTTAACAAAGTATTTTTTGATGACTCCAATCTAACTTAAATTACCTTAACTAAAGCTTTCATCTTTCAATGACGGTTTTTGTTTCTCAAGTTTTTCTGTCGTTTTTTTACCCTTTACTTACCTTATATGGAAATATATATACCATAATTTTATTTTTGGTAAATGTTAAATTTCAATTGTCTGTTTCCTTCATGTTATGCTTGCTTCCCACTGCAGTTTTAAGGTTTAAGGGTTATTGTTTAAGGTTTAATGTTTAAGGTTTAACCTTTCATTCACACTGGCAGTTTAAGGTTTAACGATATTTGAATGTTGTATATTCATTGGCGGGATGCAGAAGCTCCGCCTACCAACAGCTCGCAGCTGAGTGACGGAATGGAGAAGCTCCGCCTACATCTCGTAGCTGATTGGCTAAATCTTTAAACTTTAAACCAAAAAGTTGACATTTTTCAAGAACGTTAAACCTTAAACCTAAACCTTAAACCTGCAGTGGTAAGCGGGTATCCAGAGCTGGCATGCTATGCTGTATCCAGATTCCAGAGTCAAAGCTGAGTCAAGAGTCAGCGGGCCAAAAACTCCGACCAAAAAATGCTGGACAAAGGAAACACGCTATTTCAGTACGAAAAAAACCAATTGAAAAGATCAAATCACACCACCTGTTTTGACTCTGGGTCCAACAATTGTGGTCAGACTTTACTCCTAATTTTCTATTCTGCTAGCGTAAGTAAGGGATAAGACCATATCAGGTGTATTCTCTCAGGACATAGTAAATAAACAAAACTGCTTGTAATTCCACCAAGCTGTCCTGAATTGAGTCTAGCTGGTTTCCATGGCAACCAATGCTGATCATAATTATGACCCAATTGTGCCCAGTTTTTGGTTTTATTTAAAAATATAGACTGTCCGTGTTTACAGATGTACCTTATGTACCTATTTTTATTAAATTTTTCATCCTCTCTGTTAAACCCTGTTCCCAAAAGCCTATAATATGAATTGAGCAAATGTTATCTTTAAGAATGAGGTTATTGAAGCTCGCTTGATCAAGCATTAATAACATTAGGTGTTTTTAGGTTTTTTTTAATTATTAAGTCGGAATGAAATAAGACATTACTATTAATAGTATTAAATATTTCTTAACTTATTAGTATATTAGGAGTAGGAATCGTATATAGTTTTTCTATTTGTGTATTTCAGCTCATGTCAGTATTGAGTAGGTATCTTGTTAGGGTCATCACAATAGATCACAATATATTAGCTAAAGCTAAATATATAAGCTAAAGCAAACGCTAATTTCATTCTGTCATCGACATTTAAATTAGCCTAGTTAAAATATATTCATCGAATTCTATTGATTGTCCATTCATGACACATGTAATTAATAGCCGTTTTTTCATTCACCGGCACAATTACAAACAAAACGTTCAATAAAATCATCCCTAATTAATTTACGGGTGGCATTACTTTTACCAAGAGTACACATTTACGCAAAATTGCCAACTAAGGGACATAAGGCTGTAAGTATGAATCAGTCATGCCGATTTACACATTCCTATCCTTTTGAATTTAATACTAAGACTAAAACGCCAATATCCAGATTTTTCCACTTTTTTCCGAACAGGAGATGTTATTTACAACAACAACCAAAATTGGCATGACCATATTTGGCTTCTGCATCTTTAATCGGATCCGGCCTTAAATCCGGTTCAACTAGAGTTTGTTTTTTGCCACGGTTGAGGCATTTTTGACAAGTGGTTAGCCGTCATGTAAAATTTACAGGTAAACAGTAGATAGTGTGAATATATGTCCGTTAGCTAACAAACACTGGCTTGTAAAACTCTCCGTCAAATATTTGACTCATTGAAAAAAGCTTGACTATCGTACCACAAAGTTGTTCGGTACTGTTTTGTTTACAAAAACTTTGCTTCCCTTTGGTATGTATGAGGGCAGTTTTAATGGAAACATGAGTAGAAATTGTCTGTACCATCTATTCTTTTTTGAATGAGTGGTTTTTCAATTTGGATAAGAGTAAGGGATTCAAGATTGTGCATTTTAGCAAAAGGCCAAAATGGTAATGTTAATGCTAAGCTTTTTAAGGTTCACTTTTTGTCTCCAAAGTTTTATTTTTCTAACTTTTTTGGTTTTTTAGTGACAAACACCTGATAAAATACTTTTGAAGATTTTCTGACCATTGGTCTTACGAATTAAATTATGTAATATTAAGATTATTTTAGCATAGATCTAACCATGAAAAAATGCGCGAAATTAACACAATCGTTTTTGCCAATGGCCAAAAAAATTAATAATTTTACCGCAACAGATAAGGTCTAATTTAAAAAAATCCATTAAACTTGTTGGATAGATGCATTACCATTACAAACAATATCGCAGAAACCTGTTACCTTCGGATTAGCATGTTTTCAAGATCCAAAGCATATTCAAAAATTGTACAACTTACTCCTACAATTTCACAGTTTTCTGCACAATAAAAGTTTTTGCTATTATAGTTTTGCTATAAAAAAGAGCGGCATATTCGCTGCTGATTTTACACGCTAATCATCCAAGCTTATTTCTTGTATTTCGAAGTGCCAAGTCAATGTCATTACAGACATGTTAGTTCTATCTTTGTATGGAACAAAAAGTACCTTGTCACGAGTTTTCCATGGAACGAACGAAGTAATCTCAAAATAAGGTTGACGCGAAACTGTCATTAATCATACTTCTGTAATTTTTCATACCTTCATTATTCTTTTTTCTTAAAAATTTTCAGGTCAGTCCCGTAATTTATTTTCAAAATTTTTTCTTGTAGGAGTCAAATATTACCTAACCTGAGATAGAGTCATGAATTTCATATGTTGTAAATAAAATATAGGTTTATACCTATATCATTTTTGGAATTTTCCGCAAATCTGAATTGTAACTGAAGCCTTAGCTTTATCATTTTTCAGTCTTATGCAATGCATATGATCAACTTCATGTCTATTATTTTATTTATTATTTCATTTATTATTACTTTTGTCTATTATATTTTATTTTTATTCATTATTTCTTGAACTGACGTTTCAATGTCTACTGTCTAGTATCTGCCTGTCTACTGGTCCCTAATAAGATAAATACAAACATTACATTGATATACGATGCACCTCCTTTATTTTTGTCTAGACATAGAATCACAGATATAGAATCAACTTCATGAAAATTTTTTCTTTTTTTCTTGTTTCTATAATGTCTTTTGATTTATTTATAATCAACTTTGTCATTTTTCTCTTTTATATCCTCATACTTGCGATCAACTACATACCTACGTAATTTATATTTTCAGTTTCCATTATTTCTTCCATTTTAGGTTACTTTTACCTATTTGATTTTCCAGTATATTTTTATTTTTTCCCAGGTTTAAGCCAGAGACACCGCCCAGTATGGGACTTCCAACCCTGACTGCCCTGTGGGTTTGTCTGTTCCACAGCTCAGCCGTATTTGCTCACGTTTCCCTCACCTTCCCTCCCGCTCGCTATCCTCCCCTCGACTTTCTCGATAACATCAGAACAGTCGGTCCTTGCGGGATTACCAAAAATGGCAGATGTAAGAATGGTTCACACTGGAGAAATAAAAAATAAGTATTAAGCCCGGTTCATACTTGTCCTTATACTTGTCCCTATCGTCTTGTCTTGAATCAATTTCAGATTGACCTAGCCAAATAACCCATTTTTTCATGAGAAAAAAGTATTGCTGATGTCTAGCTTGCAAAAAAATAAACGAATCTATTCTTAATAGCTGACCAAAATTTGTCCTTGTCTCTCTCTGTCTCTACTGCCTATGTTCTTAACGATAAGTATGAACCGGGCTTTAAGGGTTGAGTTAGTTAAGTAGTTTGTTTAACCAGTTAGTTGTCGGATGAATCCTTGCAGAGTAGTTGATTCGACGATTTAATTTTGCAAAGAAACAGAATCACAAAGTCTTTGTATATCTATCTACATACTTTATAATGCAATATTAATTAGTAGTTGCATTATACGTACATATTGGGTGGGATTAACAAAGCTTGTTTAACTTTATATTGTTATATGTACTTTAGATACAATTCCGATACCAATAAAATATATATTTATTTCAGCGGTGAAAACCACCCTAAAACCCGGCGGGGAGTATAACATCACGTGGCATCTGGGATTCGCGCACCAGGGTGGATTCAAGCTGGAACTGCTAGATCCCAGCGAACAGATTGTGGCCCAGCTCACGCCCACAGAGCCAATCTACGCTGGCACTGACGACCAGACGTATGTTAAGGGGCCATTACTATTCACTGCTAGTCTTTATACACTAGTCGTGTGTCGATCAACTTGTGGCGCGATTATTTCGTAATTTTGCCGGCTGAACGGACATACGGCTGCAAAGAAACAGTCCTTTTTTTAAATTATTGTATTTGATTTTTAAACTTTTTATTGCAACCCAACAAAAGCCAGACTGTATTTTTATTATTTTACACATCCATTTCGATAAGCCAACTTTCCGCAATGTCAACCCAAGCATACTGAGTCAATAATTAATTCTACACATAAATTACTAAATTTACACATATTATACACACTAATTGTAATTAATATTTTATTAATATTTCAGCAAGCAATATTTCGTGGTGACTGTGCCGCAAGAAGACTGTCTGAACTGTACTATTCGGCTGCAACGACAAGCTGTGGAGTGGGGCGACTACACATTTTGGTCTTGCGCCGATGTTGATGTCACTTCCAGTAAGCTGTCGCAAGCGTTTATGTGTTCCCTGCCGTCTTACAATTGTAACAATGAGTGCAAAATCAGGTGATTAGTGATTAGTAATGAATTTATATGATGAATTCGTAACTGTATGAGTTGTTACAATTGTAAGACTTGTAAAGTTGGGCAACAAGTATACTTATTCATACAAACTTGTGCGTGTCTCTAAAGACACTTGTCTATTATTATCTGCTTCTTACTGCACACAGAACGGTGACAGCTAATTGTCTTTGAAAATTGTAGACGTCTACATTCTACAGTTAGCTCATACACCAAAATTAAGTTCTTGCAGAAAGTATTAAAAAATTTTGCTTATGGACGAAAGGACACTCTTATGGTATCCATAAAACTATAGACTTTCATGTCGTCTTAAAAACGTCTTTTAAATTTTATTTTAATATGAAGATGAATGAATACTTGTATGAAGAAACGGCTTTACCATGCTAAAAAGTTAATGTGCTTTACAACAGCTGTTTGATAGCAAATGTATATACCTATCCATATATGTACAGTAGCTGAGTTTTAACATTGATAACGACCAGTTTTTGATGATGCCTCTGGGTAATTATAATTTTCAAATCAAGATTAAATAACATAGCGACTATGTTGTTTAATGTTGATTTGAAAACTGGCTTCATCCGGAGTTCATGTGGCAATGTCAAAAACTGCCGGTTATTTTCCAGGGAGAATTGTTTGAAAAATATATAATTAATTTCAAATTTCAGTGTCAAGTCTCATGATATATATTTTAGTTTAAAATTTTGTAAAACTACACATTGCGCTTGTAATGCCTGTGTTATGTATGAATCACTTATGGAATGCATATACGTACTGAAGCAATATGATACAGTACATAAATAAACAAATCTAGACATATAAAGACAAATACGGTAAAAAAGAGTAAATAGTACATAAACATATCAGTCTATCAATATTAGAAGAGAATAAATTTTTCAAGCATCAAAATTTCTAGACGTCAAATTTATGCGGCATTTTTTTACAAATCTAACGGTGGACTGCACCAAATCGGAGTAACTGATGAATACCTCAGCCGTAAATTTCATAAATCGGTTCAAGTCCGCTGCACCAATGAAGATTAACGCCGTTGACGTTTATTGTTGGTTGATTAGATAATATTTTCGGTTTGCTCAGTCAGACTTAGTTAATGATTTGGTGGTCCGAAACGATAATTTATAGAAGAAGAGTAATCTGTCATTTGTCTGTTTTGGCCGTCATGTTTGGGGGCCCCTCCCGCCTTCTCTGGTTTTTCTCGCTGGTTTGCTGTGTTGCGCTTATTTGTCTAACTGTTATTCACAAAATAAACGCTTAAAAATTAGTGTTATACTAAACTTAGCGTTTAGCAACTTTTGTGCTTAGTTTTGGCTTTGGCTTGAAGTGCGCTCCCTGCTTGATGTGGATCCGGAAAATTCGTGTATAGTTTGTATGCTTGGCTTGAAGTGCGCTCCCTGCTTGATGTGGATCCGGAATTCTTATTTATCGCATTTCCATTTGGTATTTATAAATCCGATTATAGATTTATTTAAATTACTATTTCTTATTAATAATATATATTTTCTCGAACTATACATTTGCAAAAAATGTTTTCAGCAGGTGGATTCCTGAAAGATGCAAAATCAGCTCTGCATGTTTCAGGGGGCATATCATGAAAAATATAAATTTTCAAATAGAAGTTCTTGAAGAAAAATTACTTCGATTAAGATGCTCTACTCAAAAATGTAAAAAAAACGAATTTGGACAACAAAGTGCATTTTTTATTTTTGGCGATTAAACGAGCAAAATGGATCGAATTGGTCGGAAAATGTTACTAATATATCCTAAATTGCATGCCCTTCCTTCCCATGGCGGCCAAGAACCTCCCCCACTCTCCCCACCCCTACCCCACACCATCCACTAACTAAGCGCTTAGCGCTTAGGGAGCTCCCGAGACCCGAGGTCCCTAAACTTAAGCGCTTAATTCTAAGCCAAACACTAAATTTTAAGTATGTGAATACAAAATTGAAACGCTAAGTTAAGCGTTAGTGTTTGCTAAGCGCTTAAATAAACACTAAGTATGTGAATAACACTTAGCGCTTATAAGCGCTAACACTAAGTGTAAACACTAAGTTTAAGCGTTACACTTAGTATGTGAATACGGGCCACTAACTTTTTCCTTAAAAGCTAGTGAAACACTTAAATTTGGGCTCAAAACACTTAAAATGGTAGTGTTTCAAGCCCAAATTTAAGTGTTTCACTAACTTTTAAGGGAAAAGTTAGTGTTAGTGTTAGGTTGTGAATTCCAGCCACATTCTGTATTTTTGGAAAGTTTTTAGTGCGCTATGATGTTTCAAGGGATCGTTTAGGCTTAGCTGTCAATTTTCCTAAAATTTTCGATTTTTCAGTTCCTAAGCCTGGGGCCGTATTCTCAAAATTACCTGCAGGTAAAGTTAGGCTAACTTTACCCACAGGTAAGGTGAAGGTAAATTCTGTGGTTAAAGGTAAAGTTAAAATTGAAAACAAGGTTCACGTGGACGGTTGAGGTTAAAATTTTGCACAATACATTAACTTTAGCTGAGAAACAAGATAAAGTACTTTTCCGGCTCAAATATTAAAGGTAACCTTAGCTATCACATTGGCTTTAGTCATTGTTTGAGAATACGACTTTACCTTCACTTTACCTGTGGGTAAAGTTAGCCTAACTTTACCTGCAGGTAATTTTGAGAATACGGCCCCTGAGCGTAAGCCTAGACCTAAGCCCTGTACTAAGCCTAAGCCCAAGCCTAAATTAAGGGCATTTGAACTTGGTCGAACATTGGACAATTCTGCTGAATCACAGGAAAACTGGTGATCCGAATTTTGTCTAAAACACCGTCTTACACTTCGGAGGTAACTCCGAGGTTATTAGGAGCTTTTTATAGATATCTCGTCTCGTAGCGTTTTCGGACAATTTAATTGAAAATGCGGATGTATGAATTTTGTCCGAAAAATCTGTGAAACTATACTCAAAAATTGAAATTTATTGAAGACAAAATTCAGACAAAATTCGGACATTTTTAAGATGTTCTAATTTTCTATAAAAAGCCTATAAAATCTATTAGACAGAAACGGGGTATATATATATATATGTATATATATATATATATATATATATATATATATATATATATATATATATATATATATATATATATATATATATATATATATATATATATATATATATATATATATATATATATATATATATATATATATATATATATATATATATATATATATATATATATATATATATATATATATATATATATATATATATATATATATATATATATATATATATATATAGAGAGAGAGAGAGAGAGAGAGAGAGAGAGACGGATAGAGAAGAGCGTTTGCGACAAGAGGCTCAGGACAGAGAAGACCGATTTCAAAGACAGATTCAAGAGAGTCAAGAAGAGTCCAACCGCAGACATCACGAACTCTTAACGACGATGATACAGCAACAGCAAATTTTCCTGAATCATTTGGCCCAGCATCAAGCTAACCAAGCTACTGCGGCTCCAGTTCAACCAAATCCTTTGAATCAACCGCATATAACTGTTTCCTTTCCTCTGCCTCGAACTTTTTACGGAGACGAAGAGAAAGATGGTATAGAGTTTGATGATTGGATTGCGCAGATAAGGGACTATTCTCAAAGGAGCGGGCAGCAGCCGTTGGACGTCTTGGACAGGGTAATCGAAGGTGTCGCGAGGGACAGTTTGCGCTCGTTAGCGCCAGAGTTTCGGCAGACATTAGAAGATGTAGTGACTCATCTGAAGCATTTGGTTACTCCAATTATCACCCCTACCGCTGCGTCTTTAAAACTGTTGGATTAGTCACAACCTAAAAGTGAGTCGGTGGCAACCTACCTTCAGAGATGGCGCAGAATGTTTGGTCGCGTTGGTGATACCCAGTTTTTGGCCAAGGCTATATGGTTGAAGGGACTGCAGCCAGAGCTTCGGGAAAAGATGATATCCTTGGTGGGTCGCGATCAGCAAGAATGGACCTTGTACGAGCTCCAAGAAAAGACTGTCACAAAAGAGCAAGCTCTCAAGCAAGCCAAAGATTATTATTATTATTACAAGTCTAGTGCGTCTAGTTTAGACTAGCTCGACCAGATCAGATTGATTCAAGTTGAGTCTGTCTGTAGCTTATTTATTATTTCTCATCTTCATCTAATTCAGTCCGAATGTATGTAAGCAAGATAACATAATAGCTTCTCACTCTATATAGAAGAAGAGTGAGACACTCTGCAGCCTGCCTGTATTCTAGCACAGGCAGATGCGCTGGTCGTTTTCAGGCTACATGTTGACATTCTATGCAACATGTGACTGGTCAATCAGCGCGTAGATTCCCTGCGTAACACACTTTAGTATATAATCGCTGATGCGTTGATAAGCATTAAGATAGGGATAAAAGCTTAATAACTCATTATTTATTCATAGTCTGCTTGCAAAAACATTAAAAATTTTGCAAATACCTCTAGGGATATTTTGGCAAACTTTCAGCGAAATTGATTGAGAAACTTTTGAGATATAAACTTTATTAAATTTCTTCAAAGTTTCTCAATCCATTTCGCTGAAAGTTTGCCAAAATATCCCCAAAGGTATTTGCAAACCTTTTTTAATGTTTTTATGTTTTTATAAGCAGACTATGAATAAATAATGAGTTATTAACATTTATCCCTATCCCGTTTTATGTTTGGAGCATGTGCACAGGCGTCTGCCAATCAGAGAATAGAAGCTCGCTTCTGATTGGCCAGTCACATGTTGCATAGAATGTCAACATGTAGCCTGAAAACGACCAGCGCATCTGCCTGTGCTAAAACACAGGCAGGCTGGAGAGTGTCTCACTCTTCTTCTATATAGAATGAGACGCTATTATGTACTCTTGATGTAAGTATTGGCAATTTGATTACACACGGTGCACGCTGTGTAGTTAGTCCTTATTGCAAGTGTTTTCATAACGCAAGGAGTCATAACGTTTGATATCGCAAAATTTTTAACGTCATTTGTGAGGAAATTGTCAGAACTGTCAAATGAAGGATGACATGAGGCTGCGACGTTACATAACCACAAAATACCTTTGATAAAAGTGAGCCGTTTCTGAATAGTTGCAGTTTGATAAATTAGTGCCCTTTTAAATTTTACTGCTCAATGAAAGTTCTAAATCACGTAATTACTCGCTGTTCAGAAGCGGCTTATTTTTTTATTTTAAATCAATTTCGACTCTGCTGATTGACACTCGATCAAACATAAGCTCAGTCAAAATTTGAAATGCGCGTCCCTATTCAGCCTAAGAATGAGTTTCTACAGCTTACGCTATAGACCTTAGAAAGCAGCAGCCTCAAAAGCTGACTGCAGTCACATTTAAAGGCGGAGGCTGCAGCTTCAAAAGCTGGCAGCAGTCACCTTTAAAGGGACTCACTGTTTAGGCAGCCTTTAGCCAATATTTAGGCTGAAAACTGCCACTTACCACAAGACAACGGCCAAAGCCGAAATCCCGTTCGTTGAGCTGCGAACCTTCCTCCTAGAAGGCTGCAGTTCACAAAGAGAGCAAGCCATCCAAACAGACGGCTTGCTGGTCAGTCAAGACTGACGATCTTCTCATTTTTCAGCCCCCTTATATACTAATTTTTAAACTCATTTGCATATTTATATAGTTTTTGAGCAATCCCATTGGCTGATCAAAGCATTGCACATCCCACGTGACTTTACAAAAATGATCGATCTTTGTTATCATGAAAATGAAAAAAGAAAAATGAAAAATTTGCATCGGTCCAGGATCGAACTGGGTACCTCTGGTTCCCCGTAACAAATTACGTAGAAACCACACGCTAATCCACTGCGCCACCGGTGCTTCTGAAAACTAATGTTCTAAACGTCGTTAAATTTGTAAGTTCCTGCGTTGATTTGATGAAGTTGGCAAAAATAATTTCAAATTTTAAAATTTTGAACCAATTTTGATTAATCCTTATAAGTGTGTTAATAAACATAACATGATCTTTCTATTGGTATACTCAAATCCGAATTATTATATTTATCATTTTGCTTAGGATAGTTTATATCCTATTTATTATTATTACAAGTCTAGTGCGTCTAGTTTAGACTAGTTAGACTAATAGTATTTATCTTAGTTTAGTCTATTTCATGCTACATTATTTAAAGATGAACAAAAAAATTTAAATTTTTTGCCTAAATTCAATTGTTTTGGGATTTGATCACCCATGGTGTGATCTGTACAATTAGCCCCTTTTAGGAAAAGTTTTCAGGGGCCATAACTTTTGATACGGTAATGGTACAATTATAATTTCAACGTCATTTGGAAGGAAATTGTTAGAGCTTTAAAATGATGGGTCATATGACCCTGTGACGTGACGTTTAGCGTACGTCAAAATTTAGAAAGTGAAATTTTGACTTATTTTCAGGACGTTGCGCCATCATGTGATATGTCATCTGAAAGCGCTAAAAATTGTCTTTCTAATGACGTAATTGTCATCTTTCTACGATGTTCCTAGCCTAAGCTGTGGCCATTTTTGTGGTTAACCTCCAGAAATAACTGACTACAAAAATGGCCTGTCGCGGAGGATTCTGCGGAGGAAAAATAACTCCATTTTACGCCCTTTTAAACTCAAAGGCACAGCTTAGCGGTTTAGTATGAAGCATTAACGCTTCTTTTAGACACTTTGATGAAACAGATTGGAAGTAAAGAGTTTTCTGTAATAACGTTTAAACGTTGCTTGTAGCAACAGACAAATAACTCCGATTTACGTTGCGTATAACTTTGGAACCAAGCCACTGCACGAGATTCGAAAGTTAAACGTCTTAATAGCACACATGGTTCTAACTGATATTTTAATATGGAGATGATATCTTCATTATAATTATGAATAGGATAGTATAAGTATATTAATTATTACAAGTCTAGTGCGTCTAGTTTAGACTAGTTAGACTAATAGTATTTATCTTAGTTTAGTCTATTTCATGCTACATTATTTAAAGATGAACAAAAAATTTTTATTTTTTTTTGCCTAAATTCAATTGTTTTGGGATTTGATCACCCATGGTGTGATCTGTACAATTAGCCCCTTTTAGGAAAAGTTTTCAGGGGCCATAACTTTTGATATGGTAATGGTACAATTATAATTTCAACGTCATTTGGAAGGAAATTGTTAGAGCTTTAAAATGATGGGTCATATGACCCTGTGACGTGACGTTTAGCGTACGTCAAAATTTAGAAAGTGAAATTTTGACTTATTTTCAGGACGTTGCGCCATCATGTGATATGTCATCTGAAAGCGCTAAAAATTGTCTTTCTAATGACGTAATTGTCATCTTTCTACGATGTTCCTAGCCTAAGCTGTGGCCATTTTTGTGGTTAACCTCCAGAAATAACTGACTACAAAAATGGCCTGTCGCGGAGGATTCTGCGGAGGAAAAATAACTCCATTTTACGCCCTTTTAAACTCAAAGGCACAGCTTAGCGGTTTAGTATGAAGCATTAACGCTTCTTTTAGACACTTTGATGAAACAGATTGGAAGTAAAGAGTTTTCTGTAATAACGTTTAAACGTTGCTTGTAGCAACAGACAAATAACTCCGATTTACGTTGCGTATAACTTTGGAACCAAGCCACTGCACGAGATTCGAAAGTTAAACGTCTTAATAACACACATGGTTCTAACTGATATTTTAATATGGAGATGATATCTTCATTATCATTATGAATAGGATAGTATAAGTATATTAATTATTATTAAGCAAAGGCAAGAAAAACAACAAAGAAATAGCAAAAACTCACAAAGAAGGGTCACTGCCCACAAACATAAAAACAAACAAACGCTGCTTAAACAGCGAAACGCTCGGAGCTTCGACGACAAAGCTACATAGGTAGTGCATTCCAATCAGAAATTACGCGAAAAGAGAAAAAGTGTTTCGACATGGTCAGGTTAACTTTAGGCAAATATAATTTCTATGAGTGACCTCGTGTTGAGTGGACACCAGCCGCCAGGGAGAAAAACAAATCCGGATGTAAATTTACGTAACCATTAAGAATCTTATGTACCAAGACTAAATCTTTAAATTTACGACGATCTTTTAAGGAGTTAAGACCTAACTCTTTCAGTCTCTCCTCGTACGTAAGGTTAGGATTCCCTAATATCTTGCGAGTAAAAAGACGTTGCACTCGTTCAATAATATCAGTGTCCATGCTATAATTTGAGTTCCATACCTCACTATTAGATTCTAAAATTGGACGAACATACGCAAGAAACAACTTAGTCAACAGTTTAGGATCACGGGAAACAAAATTGTTCAATAAAAGCGATAGTACAGCAAAGGCCTTCGAAGCTATTTTAACACAGTGCTCATGAAATTTTAAATTAGAGCTAATTAAAACTCCAAGATCAGACATCGAATTAACAAACTCCAAGCGGTTAGTATCAAGATAATAACTGACATCCACAGCACAAGAACCAATACGTAAAACACAACACTTATGCGTAGCTAGTTGTAGTTGCCAGTTATTCATCCAGTTCACAACCGCATTTAAATCGTCTTGTAAGTCTGTAGTCCAGTTTACCTTATCAAAACAGAAATATAGCTTGAAATCATCTGCATATAAAAGTACTTTAGCTTTCGTAACAACTTCAGGTAGATCATTAATATAAATAAGAAAGAGCGTAGGGCCCAAAATAGAGCCTTGGGGAACCCCACTAGTAACCGAGATCCACTCAGAGACTTTATTTCCAATTTTAACACGTTGTTTTCTTTGTCCCAAAAATTCTTTAATCCAGTCAAGAACAGTACGAGAGATACCAAGATGTTCCAACTTCAAACACAATTTTTTATGAGATACAGTATTAAAAGCTTTTTGAACATCCAAGTAAACTATGTCAACAAACTTTTTGTTATCAATCGCTTGAACCCAATCTTTCAAGGCCAAAAGCAAATTAGAGGTGGTGGACCGTCCCCTGAGAAAACCACATTGTTTATCGGAAAAAATATTACGCTGGTAGCAAAAATTAAGAAGATACTCATTTACTGTATACTCAAGAGGTTTCATAAAATTACAAATAATGCTAACATCACGATAATTTTCAACTTTGTTTCTAGAACCCTTATTTTTATAAAGTGGCGTAATATTGGAACATTTCCACAGTGAAGGTACCATGCATGTACGTAGAGAAAAATCATATATAATGGCTAGGGGTTCAGCAAGTTCAGCTGCAAAAGTTTTTGCAAACATAGATGGAACAGCATCAGGCCCAGAAACTAGAGTCTTAGGAAGTTTGTTTAATTTACTAAACACAACTGACACTGGAACATGCAGAATCGTACCTGAGTCTGTTACATTAGGGATATTATGAACATCAGCTACCGAAGGGTGTGAAGAAAAGGCTGGTTCATTGCCATCATCAAGAGTAAAAACAGAACCAAAAAAGTTATTCAACAAGTCAGCTTTTTCACCGGAGTCAACCACAAAATTGTTGTCATTATCAATCAGTGGCGGGAGACCAGACCTTCCTTTTAACCTAGAATTGGCATACCTAAAAAACTTTTTAATAGAAGGAAGAACGTAATTTTTCAAAACGCTGAATATGAGAGGGCCACGGAATTCCACTAGATTTAGAGATTACTTTAGGAACATACGTATCAATAACGAAAGAGACTATACTCATGAAAGAGTTCAGAAAAGATTCAACAATAGTTTCAGCAACAATATAGTTTGACCAAAAATAATCTAACCAATTTACATTAATAAGAGAGGCAGAAATGTTAGCACAATCCA
>JASANF010012510.1:0-37457 GCA_030248245.1 Trissonchulus sp. WLG1_4 | reverse complement strand
GTTAAAGTGAAGTTATACTGAAAATGTAATGAAATAGTCTTGAAAACTTGGATTAAAATTTGTTGAAAATTTATTGATATTTTACGGAATTTTTTTGAAATATAAATGAAATTACCATTAAAATTTCGTCGAAATATAACAGATTTTTTGTTAAAGTTGGATGGAAATTTTGTTGAAATTTGGCTGAAGATTTTGAAGAAACTCCTTTGATAAAAGTGTTAAATTTCTGTGAAATTTTAGTGAAAATTCGAAGAAAATTTGTTGAAACTTTATTGAAAATTTTGTTGAAATTGTGACGAAATTTTGTTGAAATTTTATTGAAATTACGTTGAATTTTTGTAGAAATTTGATCGAAATATAGCAGAAATATTGCAAAAAAATTGTTGAAAATTTGTTGAAATTTCGTTGAAAATTGAATGAAATATGACAGAAATTTTTTTCCACAATATTTCAACAAAATATCATCAACTTTTCGCCCCATTGGGTTTCCTGTGCACACCATCCACTAACTAAGCGCTTAGCGCTTAGGGAGCTCCCGAGGTCCCTAAACTTAAGCGCTTAATTCTAAGCCAAACACTAAATTTTAAGTATGTGAATACAAAATTGAAACGCTATGTTAAGCGTTAGTGTTTGCTAAGCGCTTAAATAAACACTAAGTATGTGAATAACACTTAGCGCTTATAAGCGCTAACACTAAGTGTAAACACTAAGTTTAAGCGTTACACTTAGTATGTGAATACGGGCCTAGAAAACGTAATATTTGGCACATTAATGCACCTCACTGTCTTCGAGCGGTCGCAAAATTTGATTTTGAGCAAATCGAAAGTATTTAAGAAATTTAGTTAAATTTACATTTTTCGAAAATCTTGATTTTAGTGTTTTTCAATATTTCCATCACAGTAGCGTACCCAGGATTTCGCGAAGGGGGGCACAGGAAACCCAATGCGGCGAAAAGTTGATGATATTTTGTTGAAATATTTTTGAAAAAATTTTCTTTTGTATTTCATTTATTTTTCAACAAAAATTCAACAAATTTTCAACAATTTTTTTGCAACATTTCTGTTATATTTCGATGAAAATTCTACTAAAATTCAACGTAATTTCACTATATTTTCAACAAAATTTCGTCACATTTTCAACAAAATTTTCAGTAAAATTTCAACAAAATTTCATTTATTTTTCAACAAAATGTCAACAAATTTTCAACAATTTTTTGAAAAATTTCTGTTATTTTTCCATGAAATTTCTACTAAAATTCAACGTAATTTCAATAATTTTTCAACAAACTTTTGTCACAATTTCAACAAAATTTTCAGTAAAATTTCAACAAAAGTTCATTCATTTTTCAACAAACTTTCATCACAATTTCAACAAAATTTTCAGTAAAATTTCAACAAAATTTCATTCATTTCTCAACAAAATTTCGTCACAAGTTTAACAAAATTGTTGGTAAAATTTTAAGAAAATTTCGTTCATTTTTCACTAAAATTTCACTCGAAATTTTACCAATATTTCAACAGTTTTTCCATTTTACCACCAAAAAGTGTCGTAACTGAACAATGTTTCATCTGTGCTTTCATTGTTTTGTCAAAAAAATTCAATGAAGTATCAGGTTAGATGCAGTTGGGGGGAATAGTGGACCTATTTCTTTTAGTAGAGCACCTTGGGGGAAGCATTTTTGGTCGTATAACACCAGGCAGAATCGTCGCCAGGCCGAAAATGTTGCACAAGGCCGAATCGTCACGAGGCCGAATCTTCGCCAGGCCGAATCGCCTTTATTATTTTATTAGCAACATTTAGGCTTAGCTATCAGAAATTTTCCTAAAAATTTCTATTTTCTGACCTAAACCTAAGGCTGAGTCTATGCCTAAGCCTGAACCTAAGCCTAAGCCCAAGCCTAAATTAAGCATACGTTTAAAAATGGCGATTCGGCCTGGCGACGATTCGGCCTCGTGACGATTCGGCCTCGTGTAGACACGCCGCATTTTTGCATGAAGAACCCCTATTTCGTTTTTTGGATTTCCTGAAATACGACCCCCGAAATTTGAACCCTCAGTGAGGGACAGTTTTCGCAATTTTTTTCAGAAACTCGTGCTTTTGCCGTTCTAAACGTGTTTAAGGGGGTAATTGCGTTTTTAGGTGTTTTTTGGAAAGCCATAGCTCGGCGTTTACAAATTCAAATCGCAAGCGGTTTTTTGCATTAAGTAGACCCAAGTTTTGCCTATCATTATGTTTTGTGTATTGAAAGTCATCCGTTGCTTATCTTTTTAGGACAAGCTTTAAAAAAAATTTGTCCTTTCCAAAATTCATGTTTTTTACAAAAAGTTTGCGCCACAGTTCTGAATCATACGATTACCTGTTGGGGCTGAAAGTTGACATAGTTTTTAATACGTCTAAAATCCCCAGGCATGTCCCCCACTTCTTCGACAAACTAGTCAATTTACTTGAGAAAATAGCTTGGGCGTAGAATTAAGCTCAGGGCTTAGGCTTAGTTTTTATCAGGCTCAGGCTTAGATACTGAAAAATAGAAATTTTCAGGAAACATCCTGCCAGCTTAGCCTAAAGAATCCTTTCAGCTTAGCCGAGACAAAATTTTGGGGGTTAGAGATCAGATTGGGGGCATGGCTGACGATGGGGGTTTCATATTTTTATTAAAAAATGGGGTAGGAAGCGAATTAGAATCAAAATAATTCCCCCCCGCTTCGGTCTGACCCATCATTATTCACTCACAGCTATCCCAAAACAAATATTATAGCCATTTTTGGCTTCAGACTTTGGCCTAAGTTGAAGTTCACTTCCAAAAACACTTAAAACACGATTTTCAAGGGGTCATAGCTTGATAGCTCAGAAAGTCCAAATTTGTGCATAGTGGTTCTATTTTAAAAAATGCTTCGCTCAAGGTGCTCTTCTCCAAAAATAGATCCACTCCACTATTCCCCACCCCAGCTGCTCTTGAACCAAATTTGTTGAAAAATTAACAAAAAATTGATGAAATTTTACTAAAAAAATGTAAATTTACTGTTAATAGCCGAATGTTAAACTGATGAAAATTTATGAAAAAATAATGATTAATAGGACGAAATTTTAAAGAAAAAAATGTAAACTTACTGTTGATAGAAGAATGTTAAATTGATGAAAACTTGTTGAAAAAATGATGATAAATTGATGAAATTTAACAGAAAAAATGTAAACTTACTGTTGATAGCTGAATGTAATATTTATGAAAATGTGTTGAAAAAAAGATGATAAATTGACGAAATTTAACTGAAAAAGTTAAACTTACTATTGATAGCAGAATGTTAAATTGATGAAATTTTGTTCAAAAAATGACGATAAATGGATGAAATTTTACTAAAAAATATAAACTTACTATTGATAGCAGAACGTTAAATTGATGAAAATTTGTTGAAAAATTAATGATAAATTGATGAAATTTTACAGAAAAAATGTAAACTTTTTGTTGATAGCAGAACGTTAAATTGATGAAAATTTGTTGAAAAAATGATGATAAAAAGATTGAAAATTTGTTGAACGTTGCACTCAGATTTCGTTTTTTAGTTGAAAAGTCTTGGATATGTTATTGAAATCTTGCTGAAATAGGTTCAGATTTTTGTATAAATTTTGTTGATATTTTGTTGAAAAAATTTCGATATTTTACTGAAATGCAGCAGATCTTTTGTTGAATTTTGAGTGATAATTAGTAGAAATTACAGTGAAATATTGCTAAATTTTTCTTGTTATTTTGAGTGTAATTTATTGTTATTTTTTCATCTAATTGGGCTTCCTGTGGGGGGCTGAACTGATGGTCGACGACCGGGGGGGGGGGGGGGGGGGGGAACGTACACGCAGTCCAAGGCAATCTGCAGAAGGTTTAGCTTTTTAGAATTTTTAAACTGCTTGCATTGATATTGAAAAAAATGTCTGATGTCTTGCAATCATATTGGTTGCAGGGGTCTGGGGGCGGCAGCCTTTTTAGAATTTTAAAATAAAATTTGCATTGAAAAAGCAATTCTAAGCAACACTGGACGTAAAATCAGAGTGGTTGCGGGGGTCTGGGGGGCAGCCCCCAGAAGCTGGAGCATTTTTAAAATTTTAAAATAATATTTGCATTGAAAAAGCATCTCTAAGCAACACTTGTCGTGAAATCATACAAACTTGATTGACTTGACTAGTATATAACTTGTCGCGCAGTTTGCAGAGGTCTGGGGGCGGCTGCCTCCAGGAAAACAAATTGGGAATTTTTTATTTTTAGGCAAATTCAGTGAATTGGAGACGTATCATAAAATTTTTTTGGCCGGTCCATAAAAGCTAAATGGGGAAGACATCCTTGTTTAAAAATTTGTCTGAACATTGAATAAACACAACGAGATGACACCACAAAGCGAAGTAAAGTCAGCGCGGTGGTTCCGGAGGCGAGCGGCCTCCGAAAAAAATTTTTCGATTTGAGGGCAAATTTCATCAATTTACGGCTGCAAAAATTAACCCATGGGGGGACTAGCAAACCTGAAAAATACGTTGTATACAGGAAAAAAATGAAGAAAAACTATGGGTGACTAAAGCTGTCCTTAGACATTCGTCCTCCACTCCACCCACCGCACGGTTTTTAATTAAAAGCCACACAAAATATATATATAACTAAATACCAATAATAGTTGTTAGCATTACTCATTATTAATACAAAATATCTGATATGTTATGTATATATATACATTAGAGCAGTAATGAATTGGGGGCGAGATCCCTTCGAAAGAAAATTTTGGGAAATTTTTGAAATTTCAGTGTCATTTTGGTCAATTGGGGACGTGCCGGAAAATTTTTTTCAGTGGTGTCATAAAAGCAAAGGGGGACCACAGGAAAAAAGTGAAAAAGGGGGGGGGCTGAAATCGCGAAGGGGGGGGGCTAAAACCGCGAAGGGGGGGGCTGATGTCCCCCTAGCCCCCCCCCCCCCTGGGTACGCCACTGTTCAAAAATTTACGATTGCGCGTAGAAAGAATCCACGCACCATTATATGCAAACGTAGAGAATCTTACACATATTATGCATTAAATTATACGTACAGTGAGATTTCGGAAGGCAAAAACCTTTTATGAAGTTGGCATAGTCAGAATTTTGAATTTTGGGGCACCTTGTCCACTTTTATAAACTATTGCGGGGTCTGGGGGGCATCAGGCCCAGAATGCAACAAGTTTTACACTTTTTGGCGAAGTATATATGGTTTATACTGGTGCGGGAAAAACACCCTACGCGCTTTGCGGGGAAAAAACCTAGTGCTTCCTGGCCGAACCTTTCGACATAGGCCCTTTTTGAGTATGTAAGTGGAATTCGCATCCCAAACTGACTTACCTGAATTTTTG
This sequence comes from Trissonchulus sp. WLG1_4, assembly GCA_030248245.1. NCBI lineage: Eukaryota > Metazoa > Nematoda > Enoplea > Enoplida > Ironidae > Trissonchulus > Trissonchulus sp. WLG1_4. Next base: position 32,103 of record JASANF010012510.1, on the reverse strand, counting down.
TATAGTTCTGAGGCCTATAGCATTGTTTATGAAATATCAAAATTTTGCATGTTGAAAAATTTGAAAGTGACAACATTTTCCAAATTTTTGTTTCCACCCATTGTTGCTACAAAACTGGATTCATCTGGCCTAACAAGATGCGTAGACTTCAATAAAACCGCTTATTCGCAAAACGTCGTGTTCAACCCCGACACCCCTTGCGAAACCTGTTTTGGTGAAACCAAAACCAAAATTCACCAAAATTTGGCATTTTTTGGAATATTTAGGCTTTAGCTGCTGCGTACCACTTGAATCCATCATTTCTAGGCGCGGGCAGTGTTTGTCCTCTGTTTCTGACGTATATAATAAGCGCAAAAAATCTTAATGCTTTTAAATACTGAAAAAATGCATATTTGGGCAGAAGTCATTTCTGCCAAAAGGGTCGATTTTTGACTAATTATTATGAGTCACATGGGTGTCGGACTGTCGGAGAAACGGTTTTTTTTAGTCCATACTGCAGCCTAAGAGTTGTAGAACACGATGAAAATGCGTTTATACTCACTGCTAATAGAACCACCGAAATAAGTGATAGGGTTTTTCCCCGCATTAGGGTTTTTTCTCCGCGCCACCATAGATACACATAGGAAGGGGGTAGGCACATAGGGTCGGCCCCCCCCCTCAGACATCCGGCACCCCCCCTCGACCACCCACCCCCCCCCCTCTGATTGCCAAAAAAGTGCCCCAAAAATGCGTAAAAACTTGAAAAATTGCAAAAATTTTTCGCCTGCGGCCAAAAAAGTACCCCAAAAATTAATTGAAAGTCGAAAAATCATGAAAAATTTTCGGCTGTCGCCGAAAAATGGACAAAACTAGGGACCACCCCCCCTTCCACCAGGGGTCGGGCACCCCCCCCCCTCGCCCCCGTGCATCTCTGCCAGGGGTGGACGCGGGTCGTGGGTACCCGCGGGTACCCGCGGGTTGGGTTGGGTTGGGTCGGAAAATTTGAGCCGTGGGTCGACCCGCGGGTACCCATTTCAGGCTGCGCGGGTCGAAAAAAATTTTTCCGACCCGCGTAAACTGGAACCTGAAGAAATTGTCGACAAGGGTCCCCCCTTGGTTTTTATAGTCCTGCCAAAAAAAATTTCTGATAAGTCTCCGATTGACAAAATTTGGCCTAAAAATTAAAAAATTCTAAAAAATTTTTCCTGGGGTCTGCCGCCCCCAGACCAATGCAAACTCTATGGCTTACCATTCCTTGTTGTTAACTTTCATGAAAGTTTATATATGCTTGTGTAATACACTGTCTGATATGAAATTCCCATCCTTTGTTTTTAATTTACCAGTCTGAAAAAAATTTTTGATTACGTCTATAGTTGACCAAATTTGTATTTGTCCAAAAAAATAGAAAAAAACTCCATTTTTTCTGGGGGGCTGACGCCCCTAGACTCCCGCAACAGTTAGTTTATTAACTTTAAACGACCAAATTTACATTTTGTCATGTAAGCCACTTCGCCAATAAGTGTAAAATTAATTGGATTCTGGGGGCTGAGCTCAGACTCCGCAATAGTGAGTTTAAATAAGTCAGCAAGGACATGGTACGACCCCCCCTTTAAAAATCCTGGCTACACGCCCGTGTATAATGTATGTTATGGTTATAGATTGGTGGGGTAAAGTGGGTCGCGGGTCGGGTTTTACGGCGTTGGTTGGGTCGCGGGTTACCCACGACGGTCGAGCCGTGGGTTGGGTTGGGTCGATCTCTGCGCGCCACTATACATTACGTTTAAGTAATAAACTGCAAAAAAAAGATTGGACGTCACATCCAGTAGCAAATGCAGCATAATGTGCTCTTGTGGACATGCATACGCTTTGACGAAAAATAATAACAAGGAATAGTATACAAGCCACGGAGTTGCGGGGGTCAGGGGGCGGCAGCCCCCATGAAAAAAGTCAGAACGGAGTCCGTCAATACGCTCCCGCTTCCAGCGTGGGTCTTACTTACGGAGTCAGTCAATACGTTCCCGCTTCCAACGTGGGTCTTACTTATGGAGTCAGTCAATACGTTCACGCTTCCAGCGTGGGTCTTACATACGGAATCAGCCACTGCAGTCAGTCGCTTCGCATCATCTGCGTGGATCACTACTCAGTTACTGCGCTTCACCCACCCTCGTACCCTGCGTGGGTCCCTTACTAACCCTTGCGTGGGTGCGTGGGTCTAGCCTACACCAGTGTAGGCTGGGTGTAGGCGTTGCCCATGCGTGGCCACCAACTGCATTTAACCCATTTTATCAGTGTTTCCCGACACCGGGCCAAGTATTCCTATATTGCATAAGTTTTTATAGGTGAAATGAGATCGTTAGACAATCTGTCACGGGGCTGTAGCCAGTAGCAACCAGTCGGTTCGGTGGGATGGGTTCGACGGCCAATCCTGGCTCCTATGCCGGCGGTCAGAGTATTTGTCCCGATCAGCGTGTTTGCCCAGATCTGAAGGATGACTGGGACGAGAAATATTGCTGTGGCTCCCAGTTGCCTGGCAAAGAAGGACACTACTATTGCTGCAATCAGGCCAGATATATTAATTATCGGGCCTCGTTGAGAAAAGATATTTTTGCCGAGTAAGCTACATCTTTGGTGGTTTTTCAATTTTTTTCAATTAAAATTTGTGTTTTGGATATGGTATGTAGAGTTTCAAGATCAGATTAGAATAGATATTTCAAGATGTGGTTTTACGTTAATCAAGTATTGTCATACATGTAGTTGGCGGGGTTGTGGGGTGGGGGAAAACCCCCCTAAAATTTGGTCCGGGGGAGGGAGGGGGGTCTCGCCGGGGGTAAAAAAGGAGTAAGGAGGGGAGGGTTCCAACGGCCAACATGCGAAAACTTTTGGGCCAAAAATGGCACAAATCGGTAATTTTTACGAAAATTTTACAGAAAAGCGATATTTATTGAAATTTTGGACAAAACTTGTCAAAGTCGGTGTTTTTTTATCTAAAAAGGTAAAAAGTGCATCGTTTTGCGAGAGGTAGTCAAGAATCAATAGGCAGGGGGGGTCCTATTAAGGAGGAGAGGGGTATATACCCAAAGTTTTTGTGCTGTTATATACATGTGTGAGTATTGTATTTCTGAATTTGAAGAACTTCTGTACATTATTTCGAATTCGAAGCATGAACGAAACTATGTATGTACTATGTATATAGAAGTTTGTTCATGTTGATAAACAAACACAAATATGTACCTTAATATATATATATATATATATATATATATATATATATATATATATATATAAAAAAAAAAAAAAACTATGTTTATATAAACTGTTTGTTTTCAGCCCAGGGGTGCTAGCCGGTTTCCTCACTGCCATATTTGTGGTCCTGGCTTTAGTTCTGATCAGCTGTTTTTGCTGCAGCTGCTGTTGGCTTTATAAATACAGACAAAGAAGGAGGCAAGGTAAAAAAATTGCCTTTAGATTTTAAAAAAGTATTTTTGATGTGTATAAAAATATTTGCTCGTGACTGAGGCTTTTGGCAGAAGCTAGAGTGAGGTGGATTTATATATATATACGTGTTTTTTAGATTGGTAGATTTGTTTAAAATAGATTCTTTTCTTGTGTTTCTTTTATTTTTCCTAATTTTTTGTATTTGGTGTTTCCTGTCCTTGATTGTTGCATTTTTGTTTGTTTCACCTCTTTTTGTTTATTTTTCAAATATTCAACTTTTTAAACTTTATATACTGCGAAAAACTTGTCGTATTTTGTATTGCTGCTTTAAAACTTGAGTAGAAATAACATGATGATAATTCAGTTGTGCCAGTCAACAAATTATTGTTTATTTTATTAATTTTTCATGTTTTCTGCTTTCTTGTGTGATTTAGCTGTTAACAGTGGTGCTGTGAGGTGGCGCATCAGTAAAAAGTCCAGTCCAACCAATACCAGAATGAAAAGTACAAAAAGATAGATAGGGAATGAAATTCTACACTAAAAACATGTTCTACACTTTCGATAGTGCAGCTGTGGTGGGCTAGATTTTTTCTATGAGCCTGTTCACAAATTCGGATTAACTCGATTAGATTAAATGAATTAACTGGAATAACTCAACACAGAAGCATGAGATTTTTTCAAATTCGACACAGTTGCTCCTGAGTGCTAGTTGTATAAACGTGCCAATTCTTAGAAAGATACTTATATTCTATGTCGAGATATTGCAGTTAATTCAGTTAATTTAATCGCGTTAATCGGAATTTGTGAACAGCCCCTATGAGAGGCTTATTTATCCCGGAGCCCCATTTTTGTTTTCCATTTTGCCTTTGCATCAAAATTTTTTTCACAACGAAATTTTAACGAAATTCCATTTGAAGTTATGTCGTTGTGGTGTGCTTTTACACCGTTTTTGTTGAGTTAAAAATGCCATGGTTGTCACTGTGACATTTGGTGTACCTCGCTATTATTTTTTGGTCGGCACCTCCTATCATTCCCCCCGTAAAGTTTTGCCTCAAAACTATGCCAGACTAAATGACACGCGTGTCTTTCCCGTAACGGTCTCTGTGCCCGTCCCCTGGTGTGTGCGTGTGTGTATGTGTGCGCGTGTGTGAGCATGCGATGACTGATTTCAGCTCTGTCCAAAGTGTCAGTGTGCTACCGCGTGGCCTCCCCCCGCCCCCGCGCCCGACCCCTTACCTCTTCCCCGCCCACCGAGCGTACCCTCATTGACACCCATGCTAATCGTACAAGTAGGCAAACCGCTTGCTGCCTGCTATGCTATGCTATGCCTGCTCTATCGCATGATCTGCTACTGCTATCTAGGGGTCTTGTCATTATTTAGACTGTTATGTATATACTACTGATTGCATTTTTTTTAAGTTTAGTAGACGTTTTGTTATAACGCAGCTGCTGCATCATTCAGCGTATCGACTCATAATTGTCGCCTTCAAACTTCTACTGTACACAATCAATGATACTGAAGATTTTTTACGTTTTCACCAACAGTTTGCTCCAAAAATAAGAAGTAGGTGCACTAAGATCCAAACTGGGCTGGTTTATTTGTTCTCTTACAAAATAGCCGGGTCCACCAAAAGTAGGCAACTGGGGAGGCAACCACAATGATGGGCCCCCTCCGCCGTCCTGCCAAAAAACAAGCAGGATTGGCACTTCTATTTTTTAATGGATACCTTGTCTTGATGATAAGTCCTTCATGCTTATGCTTGTATGCTGCTCTGCTTTCTATTAACATTATATAGCACTTTTACGTATGTTTGCGAATTGCGTATGCTTTATCCTGTGACTTTTCACTATGTAGGTGAGTTCTCTGCTTTAGTATTTAGTGAGACCGACAATTTAGGATGTGTTGGTTTATTCCAGATCCAGTCCAGGGTTTTTTTTTCAAGACGGCCAATGCTCAATTTGTGCTCATTTTTAAATTTCGATGCTCATTTTTAAGTTCGAATGCTCAAAAAATTTTAAACGTTTTTTGCACTGTTGCATTGCTAAAATGACAGGTATGTAATCGTTACAAGTCGAAGTATTTAGTAAAGACAACACAATGTAGAACTGAGGAATACTGTGGGGCGAGTGCTCAGTGGCGTACCCAGAAAACAATTTCGGAGGGGAATGACTTCGATTTTTGGCATTGGATCAAATTGCCCTTTTTGGCAATTTTAACACTTATAAAACGCTTTACAAACGCAAGATTATTAAACCACAAGGCTGCAGGGGTCTGGGGGCGGCAGCCCCCAGAAAAAATTGACGATTTTTTAAATAGTTGGACCGAATGTGGTCAACTAGAGACGTATCGGAAATTTTGTCCGACAAAAATTAAAACAAAAGATGGTAACGTCCATCAGACAGTGTATTACACAAGTAAATGTAGCATAATATACTCGTGTACTGTGTAGTGTGTAGACATGCAAATGCAGCATAATGTACTCGTGTATACATGCATAGGCTTCGACGAAAGATAATAAGGAATAGGAAGCCACAGAGTTGCACGGGTTTTGGGGCGGCAGCCCCCAGAAAAAGATTAGAGAAAATTTTGATTTTTGGACCAAGTTTGGTCAATTGGAGACGTATCGGAAATTCCGGCGAGCCTAAATCGAAGAGGGGACCCTTGTTGATATTTTCTTATGAGTTGACCAAAAGGGGGTGCGGTACGCCCTTGATACGTCCTGTATCCAGGTCGTACGTAACCAGAATTTTGAGAAAAAGGAAATCGTACCTAGGACAATTTTTTTGAAAATATAGCAAGTTTGCAAAGGGGCGGCAGCCACCAATAAGACATGCCGAATTTTTAAGAAAACAGACCTTTGAAACATGCAGGAAAAAGCCATTTTTGCTTAATAATCCGCATTTTTGTGCGCAACTTCGAGCACTGTGAAAATTTTTTTGTTTCGCCGATCCAACAGGGGGATTCCTCACGTGGCTGCGCCCTTAGCCTGATATGCGGACTATTGGATACATAAGCTGAGACAAAAATCTATGAAAAATAAAGTGATGGTCATGAACTTCCCTACTTGGCAACATGAATAAAGAAACAATTTATTATAAAGAAACAAGATATTATTTGGATCAATCTGGGACATCCCGAAAAAAGTTCCGATCCACCGGAAAAACTAAAGGGGCGCGACACTTGTGTAACATGACTCGGGGAAATTTTTCAGAATCTCAATTTTTTATCCTGGTGACGTCTTTGGGCAATAGCAACAATGCTCATTCGATGGTCATTTTTATTTTTCAATGCTCATTTTTATGTTCCAATGCTCAAATGAGCACAAATTTGAGCAAAAAAACCGTGTTCCAGTCTTATTATTTGTGATATGGTTTTGGTAGTGTTGGAGTTGGACCCGCACCCGGTAAAATTTTTTTGTAACTTAGGTTTTTACTTTTTGTTTTAGTTTGCATTTTTATTTGTTTTGTAAATCTTAGTGTGTCCTGTATGTTTAAATTATTAAATTGTTATAAAGAAACAGGAGTTTTGAAGCGACATCCCGCATCTCTCGCAGTTTTTTAGAGCCTTTCTTTATACACAGTAAATTTTATTGATGTGGGTACTTTCGAACTTAGTCCCGTAAAGTTTTTTAGCAATTTTTCGTACTATAATATACCAATAAATCCCTGCAGGCCTGGACCTACGTTCAAGGAAAACATGATACATTTTATTAACATTATATATCAGATCAGTCATTTAACGCGAGTGCTTTTTGCATGGTTTTAAGGACATGTTTCATTCAAAATAATTTCTTTGCTTCGAAGTAGTTGCTTAATTCACTGTGATTAAACATTGCTATCCTCAACTCTAAAGCTGGTTCGAATTATGTATAGTTTGGTATTCTGCTACATAGTACGGATTAACTATAATTATAATACTATAAGGCTCGTGAGCAATAAGTATAAATACGGAATTAAACTAGTTTTCAATAGTTTGTTTATTGGACCGCAACCTGCGATATTACGCGAAAAAAGCTATGAATAGTTAGTATAAGTATTCGTTTATACATGAATGTTAGTGTTCACTTAAAGTGGTCATTTTACACGTATATACTTAGTATTTTTTACTCGTCTCTAAACTGTATTTATGTGTTAGAGGCATTCAAGCTTGAATTTTTCTCTTATTGCACTTAAGGGGGTAATTGCGTTTTTAGGTGTTTTTTTAAAAGGCCATAGCTCAGCGGTTACAAATTCAAATCACAAGCGGTCTTTTGCATTAGGTAGAACAATATCTTTCCTAAATGTATGCCATGCCTTAAAATTTAACCTCTAATTTTCTTTCCAGTATAAGCAACTAAAGAAAGGTCCTTTCCAAAATATTAAAATTTTTTACAAAAAGTTTGCGCCACAGCTCTGAATCGTACGGTTACCTGTTGGGGCTTAAAGTTGGTAAGGTTTTTGACATGTTTAAAATCCCCAGGCATGTCCCCCACTTTTTTAATAACTAGTCAATTTACTGAGAAAATAGCTGAAAAGCAAACGCACCGAAAATTTAAGATATTTTATATGGGGAAATTAAGGGAGAGAGAGGGGGGGTTTGTTATATTTTCTTGTAATTAAAACCCTCTAAAAATGTCCACAGGTGAAATTTCAAAAAAGTGAGAGACATGCCTGGGGATTTTGACCTTTACAATACTGTCCCAAAAATTTATGCTCAGGCGTCACTTATAACTTGAGTACTGGTGGCGCAAAGTTTACATAGAAATCACAAAAACCTCGAAAACGCAACTACCACCTTAAAAGGGCGTAAGCACTGTCAGCATGCATCTTGTGCGTATTTTTGTGGTAGTAGGCAAGAAAATGAAAACTTTCAGGCAAGGTTAACTTTTGTTAGTAACCGTGTCCGCTAGTAGAAAAAAGCAGTAATATTTATGTCCTTACCTTTGTGTTTAGGATTCTCAAGATCCTGGCACCTAAAAACATTTTTGACCTTTTTCATAACGTAGATCAGTTATATGCAGAAACAGGCTGAGTTTACTGCACAGTGCACCGTAACAAACAGAAAACTGGTTAATTCTAATCTAACTAACAGTGGACTTCATTAAACCGGCTTAAATCGAGTTAGCTAAAATTACTTGTATTGGTTTAAGTGCGCTGCACCATTGAACTTTGTAACTCGATTCAGTGTTACAGTACAGCGCTATAACGGGACACAGCAGCTATACTTATATATACAGTCTATTTATCAGTCAATTTTTGGTAGGGTCGAACTAAGGCGCGATGAGCTCAAAAATAGAATTTGCTGATTTTTACATATTTTGTAGGTACTAAACTAGCATATAATCGTGCTGAAATGGTTTTGGCTAAAAATCATCATGGGCCGTGTTATCGCCTCTCAAAGTCCGATCCAACGGCCGATTTTTTTCACTTTTTCAATTTTTTAGTTTTCCTGCTGCCATTTTTTTAATAAGAAACGTACAAAGATCATGGTCGGCCAAAATACTTTTATATATGTCTGCTTTAAAGTGCCAAAATTATTCATGATCTGGTCAAAGATTTTTGTAGCTACATCACAGCGTATGCAAGCAACTCAAGCCTAAAATGGCCACATAGCTAAATTTCTCCCCTCATGTCCAGCCACATGGCTTTGGGCATCACGCAGTTTTTATTTCTATGAGAGCACATATAGTCGGGGGGGGGGGGTAAAAAAACACGGAGTAAAAGAGGGGTAAAAAAAACACGGCTCATTACTCAGCGAACACAAGGGTTACAGAGCTGTAACATACTGCAATAGAAATAGTACGTCATATGCTGTAATTCTATTGCATTAGTCATTACTGAAGTTCAGAATGTATGGCAGACCCACAAGCTCAAAGTTGACACCCAAAAATGGTCAAAAACGTAAAGGTTTTAATAAGTTGCTAAGGTTGTAGCATGAAGCTCTTTTGACACTGACGCTTCATGTTGTGCATAGTAGCATTATTTTATGTGGTCTTTCTTTTGGCATACCTTGCTTTCCGCTACCTTTCTAATAATGTATTTTGGGTGTGTTTTTTTTTACCCCCATAATTTCAACCCAAAACGGGTAAAAAAAACACTTCAAATTGGTTTTAGTTATCACAAGCAGGTACTGAGAAGATGGGTAGCAGGCCCAAACTTGCTGTATGAAGTACTTCTGTGACCTCATAATTCCACATAAAAAATTGGCCCTTGGACTGAGTGTATTGTATTGATATGGCCCCTGATGACGGGTCCCTATGTTTAACACGTATATATTTTAGGTCAATTTTTTAAGACGCAAATCACACTCATTTTGTGTCAGAAATGTTTTTTAGTGATGTAGAATGATTTTTCTGCGCCATATTTTTTATCAGGCCCATTGACAGTGCTAAAATATGGAGTTACACCGTGCAGGTGCAGTAGAATCAGGTCGGATATAACTTGATGCCCGTTGTGATTTTGAAAGTTTAGAGCAGTTTAAAAAGCTTAAAAGTTATAAAAAACAAGATTTAAACTAGAAAACATTAGAAAAGCGAAGTGCTCGCAAAAAATGACCCGTGTTTTTTTCCGCCACAGCCGTGTTTTTTTTGCCCACATGCGGGGAAAAAAAACACGGTTGGAAACCGGTTTGGCACAATATGCGCATGAAGTATATTCGGTTTTACTACACCAATCGATAGCTCTTGCCACAAGCTACATGCTGATGTAGGCATCATTGCTCAACATCAAACCTATCTGATGTTATGAGCTTAGTTCCCTATGCGTGTTTTTATTCCCCCCCCCCTGACTATATGTTATAGCTTTGTACTTGTACAAGTTTGGTAGAGTTTTATGAGGACCCACGGTTTCTATAACAGAAAAACTGTGGCGTATTGCTCGAGAATGACCTGCGCCTGATTTTTTCGTCCCTATATCCAGCCGTATGCTTTATAGCCGCGCACCATTGATCATTGTGTGACACAACAAGTGTTATACTTTTAAAAAAATACAAAATTAACAACGTTTTAGGAAGACCCACTGTTGCTATAAGCCTAAAAATGTATTTTATGGCACAAAAACAACCTCCGAGCCAATTTTTGCCTCTATCTCTTGGTATATACATTTTAGCATCACATTATTATTAGTTTTATGAAACAACAAGTACTAGGGCTTTACTTTAAGACCAAACCAGGAATTTTGGCCACTGTTGCTATAAGCCTAAAAATGTATTTTATGGCACAAAAACGACTTCCGAGCCAATTTTTGCCTCTATCTCTTGTTATATACATTTTAGCATCACATTATTATTAGTTTTATGAAACAACAAGTATATACTAGGGCTTTACTTTAAGAAAAAAACCAGTAAGTTTTTATGGAGACCCACTGTTGCTATAAGACTAAAAATGTATTTTATGGCACAAAAACGACCTCCGAGCCAATTTTTGCCTCTATCTCTTGGTATAGACATTTTAGCATCACATTATTATTAGTTTTATGAAACACCAAGTACTACGGCTTTACTCTAAAACCAAATCAATAAGTTTTTATGGAGACCCACTGTTGCTATAAGCCTGAAAATGTATTTTATGGCACAAAAACGACTTCCGAGCCAATTTTTGCCTCTATCTCTTGGTATATACATTTTAGCATCACATTATTATTAGTTTTATGAAACAACAAGTACTAGGGCTATACTCTAAAACCAAATCAGTAAGTTTTTATGGAGACCCACTGTTGCTATAAGACTGAAAATGTATTTTATGGCACAAAAACGACCTCCGAGCCAATTTTTGCCTCTATCTCTTGGTATATACATTTTAGCATCACATTATTATTAGTTTTATGAAACAACAAGTACTAGGGTTTTACTCTAAAAACCGACTGGAAGGTTTAGCACGATAAAGGAAAGTGGTGTGATTTTGAGTAACGAAGAACTCATATTAAAATCTATTTTCTTCTGATCTTTGAGAAACTTTTTACACGCTTTCCGTTTGGGTTCTGGATTTAAAACAAATGTGACGGGCTTCTAAAAGATTCAGAGCATCGGCATTTGACGCCAACTCGAAGACGGTCAGGTGTTTTTGCCTTTTTCACAGTACATAGCTCTAACAATCTCAGTGGTATAGCAAGGGTGCTAACCAGTTTCAAGGTATGGATATGTAGTAAAATTAGACTATGAATTTTATTATTTAAATAACTACATATTTTATTAAATGACTACTTTAGTAAAAAATTACTAATTTTAATGACTCACCTGCTGATAACATGAAACTAAACTTAGTGACTGTCTGCACATATGAAGAGCTCTCCGACTGTGCCGTTGTATTTTTATGTAATTTATTATTACTATTTTTTTACTTAGTAGTAGTTTATTAAATGGAACAAGTGTTACAGTACGGGCGCGAACCGGCTAGGCGTTTTTTAACTGTTTACACGCTTAAATGGTACAGAAAGACTGTACACGCAAAAGTACGAGAACGTGTTAAAAGTTGGTACAATTAGCAACCTTGGTTTACTTAATGGTTAAGTTTAAATACAAGTTTTATTCTTAAACAAACTCTTGAAGACTCTTGAAGGCCTTTAGAATATGTTTGAATGATCAACTACGTTCGAGAGATGTTTGACTGGAAAAGTGAAAATAATCATCAGACTGAAGACAGTTTTTAAGAAGCTAAGGATTCGAAAGCGTAGAATGGAAAAGAATGGAAAAGGTAGAAGTTTAGAGTAGACTGGAAAAGGTTGTGAATTCAATGGAGAAAAGAAATTAACGGAAAAACTGAGCTGGTTCCAGTAAAGTTTTTACATCAAGAACACATAAAATATTTATAACAGAAATAGCGAGTACGTCGCCTACAGTCATCTTCCAAATCGACTGCAAGTGAAGAAAAATGCAACAAATTACAAGAATTCCAGAAAAATCATATGCTGATGGAGTTCAACATTCGCAACAGCAGTTAGCAACCGAAGTACGACGGAGCCAAGTGTGGTCAAAAATGAGAAGTGCACAATTTGAATGAGTTCTACAAAGCCGATCAAAGACCTATAAACGGGAAGATAACTCGTCAGGAGCAATCCAACCTTTATCGATTTCGATCATATAAGGGTCACTTCTCTTAGTTCAGCTTTCACATCTGCCGAATAATAAGCCACTACAGCCACAACCATAACTACTCGTATTGAATTGCCTACGCATAACCTTCATGCTGCGCACGGAGGGCGCGCACGGTTGCTGCGGTGTGCTCGATGACCCACTAAAACAGGCCAGCAGAGGCAGACTTGATTCAAACTGAGGCTGCTTTGCGAGACGACAAATCTTATGAAAGATAAGACGAAGTCTGGAAACAAGAGTTTAGTCAGTCAACTACTACTGCCTACTACTGCAACAATGACAACCACTATAACTACAATAGGGGCTCGCGAGCTTGCTCTTGTCCAGCTTGCTGGACATGCTCGCTCAAACTTCGGCCTGGCGTAGGGCGCACGACCAGCGTGTGGCGCTAAGAACTTCAGCTGCAATCGGTTTGGAATAGAACCAAGACAGCTTGGGCCGTTTCAAAAAAAAACTAAAACCAAATCAATAAGTTTTTATGGAGACCCTAGGGCTTTACTTTAAGACCAAACCAGTAAGTTTTTATGGAGACCCACTGTTGCTATAAGCCTAAAAATGTATTTTATGGCACAAAAACGACAAAAAGTAGTACTTGTTGTTTCATAAAACTAATAATAATGTGATGCTAAAATGTATATACCAAGAGATAGAGGCAAAAATTGGCTCGGAGGTCGTTTTTGTGCCATAAAATACATTTTTAGTCTTATAGCAACAGTGGGTCTCCATAAAAACTTACTGGTTTTTTTCTTAAAGTAAAGCCCTAGTACTTGTTGTTTCATAAAACTAATAATAATGTGATGCTAAAATGTATATAACAAGAGATAGAGGCAAAAATTGGCTCGGAAGTCGTTTTTGTGCCATAAAATACATTTTTAGGCTTATAGCAACAGTGGGTCTCCATAAAAACTTACTGGTTTGGTTTAAGAGTATAGCCCTAGTGCTTGTTGTTTCATAAAACTAATAATAATGTGATGCTAAAATGTATATACCAAGAGATAGAGGCAAAAATTGGCTCGGAGGTCGTTTTTGTGCCATAAAATACATTTTCAGTCTTATAGCAACAGTGGGTCTCCATAAAAACTTACTGATTTGGTTTAAGAGTATAGCCCTAGTGCTTGTTGTTTCATAAAACTAATAATAATGTGATGCTAAAATGTATATACCAAGAGATAGAGGCAAAAATTGGCTCGGAAGTCGTTTTTGTGCCATAAAATACATTTTCAGGCTTATAGCAACAGTGGGTCTCCATAAAAACTTATTGATTTGGTTTTAGAGTAAAGCCCTAGTACTTGGTGTTTCATAAAACTAATAATAATGTGATGCTAAAATGTCTATACCAAGAGATAGAGGCAAAAATTAGCTCGGAGGTCGTTTTTGTGCCATAAAATACATTTTTAGTCTTATAGCAACAGTGGGTCTCCATAAAAACTTACTGGTTTTTTTCTTAAAGTAAAGCCCTAGTACTTGTTGTTTCATAAAACTAATAATAATGTGATGCTAAAATGTATATACCAAGAGATAGAGGCAAAAATTGGCTCGGAGGTTGTTTTTGTGCCATAAAATACATTTTTAGGCTTATAGCAACAGTAAGTCTTCCTAAAACGTTGTTAATTTTGTATTTTTTTAAAAGTATAATACTTGTTGTGTCACACAATGATCAATGGTGCGCGGCTATAAAGCATACGGCTGGATATAGGGACGAAAAAATCAGGCGCAGGTCATTCTCGAGCAATACGCCACAGTTTTTCTGTTATAGAAACCGTGGGTCGTCATAAAACTCTACCAAACTTGTACAAGTACAAAGCTATAACATATGTGCTCTCATAGAAATAAAAACTGCGTGATGCCCAAAGCCATGTGGCTGGACATGAGGGGAAAAATTTAGCTATGTGGCCATTTTAGGCTTGAGTTGCTTGCATACGCTGTGATGTAGCTACAAAAATCTTTGACCATATCATGAATAATTTTGGCACTTTAAAGCAGACATATATAAAAGTATTTTGGCCAACCATGATCTTTGTACGTTTTTTATAAAAAAATGGCAGCAGAAAAACTAAAAAATTGAAAAAGTGAAAAAAATCGGCCGTTGGATCGGACTTTGAGAGGCGATAACACGGCCCATGATGATTTTTAGCCAAAACCATTTCAGCACGATTATATGCTAGTTAGTACCTACAAAATATGTAAAATTAGCAAATTCTATTTTTGAGCTCATCGCGTCTTTACAGAGCTCATGTGCGAACTTCTCAAACATTGACTGATATATATACTGCACGCTATACTGCACAGTGCACATTAAATTAAATTAAATTAAATTAAATTCGGTTAAATTCGATTTATGAGTCACTTAGCACTGATGGTTGTGCTTGTGCTAAAAGTAATTGATAGGCATGTATAGAACTCTCGTGCAAGTGCACTCGTGCGCGTGCACTCGTGCGCTAGTAAATCGCGAATCAGTATTATTAATTAATAATTATTAATATTTATATATCTAATAATAGTTTATCATGAAATTAGTTTGTCCTCTAGTCGTTGCACTTCGTCATCCATACCCAGACATTATTTGGGTTTTTTTATTTGCAGCCTGCTACACTCATAATCGACTACTGCGTTCCTCAGGACATCATGCGGGCTCCCAGCCCCCCCAGAGCCACAGCAGTTCGTGCAGCTCTGCCTGTGGGGGGCCCTTGGCAGCCTCCAACGGTCACCTGACCTCGGCCCGTCACCCCCTGGCCCCCCGTGACAGCCCCCTCACGTTTGCCGGGGGCGGCAGCAGTCTGCTACGTTCCTGTTCCCCCTCCTCTCTGCTTGTGTCAAATGATGCTTCCAATTTTGGCAACAGTGCGCCGCCCACGAGTGCTGGGGGCGTCCTGTTGGGAGGCTCGGCGTATGCCACTCCTATTCGAAGTAGCCTTAGTGATTTTAATAGTGCAAATTTGACAGCAGCACAGCAGCAACGGTGCTACCAGCCGCCGAAGCCTTCCCTTGACGGTTAGTTCATAGTTGGTGTTTTTTAGAGATTTTTATATTTTATTACGTTCAAACCGGATTGTCATTTTAATTTTTTGTACATTAGTAGTAGGGATGTCGCGGATATCCGCATCCGCATCCGCATCCGCGGATGATCCGCAACTTTTTGACATCCGCATCCGCATCCGCATCCGCAAAAATTTAATGCGGATGTGCGGATGTTGCAGATTCGGCAAAATTTACTAAAAATGTAGAAAATCAGACGACAATTTTGATTTTTGCGCATGTATATACCAATATTTTTGCTCTTAAAACGGTGGATGAAACTTTACTTTAAGCTTTTTCACCTCATTGTTGGTTGCAATTCGCTCTTTTCTTAAGTAGGCTTCACAAATATTTGATATAGCTGGCATATTCGAACTAAGTTTTGCATGTTTGAGAGAGACTAGTCTACAAACTTGTAAAGCAATAAGTATATATTGTCAAAGTCAAAACAATATTATCAGTTTTTTACTTGCATGCTTTCGTAGATTAGAAAGAATTGACAGAGTACGTTTAGTGATTATACACCAACCTAAACCAAAAGCATCAAGTTGCCAGAGGGTCACGCCGATAGCCTTTGAGTTGGCATAGAGTTAACCAATAGCGTTTTAAACAAACTGTTGATGGCGGCGCATGGCTTAGAAGATTACGATATGTATAATGAATGCACAACTGTTTTATCTAAGTCTCATTCGTTAGTACTCGCATTCTTGCATTCATACTTGCTATTTCTAGTATAATATGTATTTTTTGGTGAAATTTTTTTCAAAAATTCGGCTCATAATTTGTTTAGAACGTATTCTAAAAAGATCCGCATCCGCATCCGCATCCGCGCGGATGTCAGAAGTCAACATCCGCATCCGCATCCGCATCCGCGGATGTCAAAAAAGTCACATCCGCGACATCCCTAATTAGTAGACATTTTTGATTGTTTTTAGGAGTAGTCTTAAGTTTGCAATAGGTAGTTTTTAGTTTAGTTTTTTTTGAAGATTCAGAAAAATAATATAACATATTTTAATATGAAAAATAGATCGTGCAGCAGATGTCGGATTATTTTTTAGTATATGTCAAAGTGCTGTATATATAACATGAAACAATGTATATAGCTGAGTATGATATTGTGCATTTGTGCATATTTGATGAATTTCGTATTGTATTTGCGTTATTAAAATCTAATCTAGAAAATACAGCACAGAGTTTGTCATGTTATTTATTACCTAGTTTATTGGACTATATATAGATAATATGAGTATATATGTATGTATCAAGCTTTGATGGTTATTTTTGTCCTACAAAACCTCTAACTAATGATTTCAGTTTATTTCCGCTTAATTAACATCGCTATCAATGTTTAATCTGTTTTAATAAGTAGAGATTATTAACGCAGGACACATAGGTACCTGTATCTGTTTAGTTAGTTCTAAACTCTAACGGTGTCCAACATTTCGTTTCATGTAATCTAATTTACTCTCTTGGGCTTGAAATTCCACAAACGTTGGCTAGTTAAAGTATAATGAATAAGAGCTTTAGAAATTTAAAGTATATACGTTTCACAAACCTTTTGAGACTTATGAGACTGTTAAACGAGATTTTCACTTAATTTTCAAATTCATACGTATATTGTAGGAATTTACTTTTTAAAATGTAATTCTATGCTGCGTGAGTATATATGGACTTTTCTTTTTTGTCTTAAAAACTTTTTCCTGCTTAACCAATTGTGTAGTAATGATTGTATCAAATTCAAATATCTTTGTGTATTCGTCGGCTTAGTTATTAAGTAGGCATACATGTACACGGGGTCTCGGTCTGAGGGGGCTTGTCCCAGGATTTTCAAATTTTTAGGGGGGGGGCTTGTCCCGACTTTTCAGAAGTTTGAGCGGACAAAAGTGAAAAAAGTTCGAATTTTTGCCAAAAATGGAGAAATTTTTGCCAAAATTTGGCTACTTTCAGAACTTTTTTAGCTTTTTGCTCATTTTTGAAGCATTTTACGGCTATTTGGGGCAATTTTTGAGTGTTGGTGCACCTTTCTTTCAACATGAAGGAGCGGGGCTTGTCCCGGTGGATCGAATCTGAGGGGGGGCTTGTCCCGGAATCTCAAATCTGAGGGGGGGCTTGCCCCCCCCCCCCAGACCCCTCCATGTACATCTGTGTAAGTAGGACGGTAGTAACTTATTTCTTAGATCTATGTATAGGAGAATTATTGTGCAATGTGCTTGACAATGATGCACATTTCGCTTAGATTCTGACGTTTTACGTACGCACGGCAAGAAAGGTTATATACATATATACCGTCCAGTGATATTTTATAGTTAATTACCTTAAATTACTACAGAGGTTATATGAGTATCATGAAGCTGTAAATAAAAGCAGTAAACAAGAAAAAATGACGTCGTGGACATTTAGATAATCATATTTTAATGCAGAATCGGTGTATCCGATTATGTGTTATATTCTTAATTAAATTTCACGTATGGTGTGCGTATATTTGGAGCTTGATTCTACGTATATATACTGCACACATATGCGTATGTAGTTGAACTAAGCTATTTGAGGGCGATATCTGGAGGGTGGGAGCTCTGATTCGGCCATGATCCTTAGGATTTATTCGAACCTTTCCCTGGGCCTTTTCATAAAGTGTTCATTCAGTATCAGTGTTAGCTGGATAACTCAACATAGGATTAGATAAGTTGAATTGATGAAATTATGCAAGCAAATGCAGATGACACGGTTTAGTCGTTTTACACAGTTTTATAAACTGAAGGCAATTTTATGGTGAGTCACTGAAGTCTATCTAGTTAGCCTAATTCTGTTAATATAAATTATGAAAGTCTAAGCCGTCTAAGGACCCTGGGCTTTGTTTATTAACGATTTTAAACATTTGCAATTCCATAGGTAGCGATTCGTATGAGCGATTTATTTTCATTTGGTCAAGTCTTCTGCAGAAAGATCTATATATCCGAGATGGCTCAATGTCCGTGATTCGCTGTCTGGTCCCTTATTGTTTCTATACAGACGTACGTATGTGCAGAAGATCGTCTATTTTGCGCCTACGTAGAATTCATGGTCTGCTTTAGTTTGGTTTGTAGCCTGCTTTGTGGGCAAAATTAAGGACATTTTGAGGTCCCAGGGGGACATTTCAGCCCTCTCTATTCCCCCACAAAATGGATAGATGAAATTGAGAATTGCGTTTTTTATTTCCCCTATCTGTGCCACGCAGACTTGGCTGTTTTTGAGATTTCCGACTACGTATATACTGACGCAGCATATATACATTTTAGCTGGATATGTATGTACGTACGCAGTTTTGAAAAATTTCAGATGATCAAGTTCTAGAGTTAGCTATTGGAAAGATAGTTGAATTTCAGAACTTTTTATTGCGTGTTTTTTGCAAGGAAAAACTTTGTTATATTGGTGTCTTTTGTTTTATCAATTCAAAAACTTCCATTATAGTAGTGTACTAGGTGTATGTATGGACGTAGTACGTACGTATATATGTACTTGTATACGTCTCTACGTAGTGCTCACTATATAAATAAATATATATGTATCAGGGTTGGCAAGTCTCGGGTTTGCAACCGAGACCGAGACCGAGACCGAGACCGAGACCGAGACCAGGCAACCGAGACCATCCAAACGAGACCTACGAGACCGAGACCAGCCTTTGGGGGACCTTTTTTCAAGTTTCAATTTTAAAAATTTGAGATACTTTGAAACGTAAAAATTTAAGTTACAAAAAAGTGACCATTAGGTTAGGTTGTGTTGTATGAGTGTATGACTTGCAAAGTTGCGAGAAACTTAACATTATAACGACCGGATGCATGAGAGTAGGTGATTGACGGTGGCAATACTTAGGATTTTTTTCCCGCTATTCTGTCAACTTTTGCCAGTTTGAAAAGTTCCTCACACTGCTTTCGCATGCCACAGGGCGTTTTATAGTGCATTGCATGTGCATACATATATTGGCACTTTGGCAGTCCGACTCGGGTGCCAACGCAGAATCGTTTGTGCTGGTGCAGTGGTGCTACTATCAGAAGTTCTGGTAGGGGCATCATCACGGACCAGAAAAGTTTCTCCCGCTGACACATTTATATGAGGGGAAGGTTTCATGCCCCAACCACTTCATAGCCCAAAGAGCATTTGATTGCGCCTAGGTTTTTTCAGATACTTAATGTTATGACATGTGTTTAAAGGTTGGGGCTCAAGAAATTCAATCAAACTGGCACCCAATTCGCGCTTAGTCAAGTTGCAGAAACTTGCAAATTTTTAATTACAAATCAACTGTTTTTTCATAAAATCTCGCTTCTAGGGGTTATTTGAGCCCCTGAACACGAATCTGGGGTTAGTTTTTGCCTAGGACCCCCCTGGACACGCATATATGGACCCCCAGGGTGCCCCCCCTAGGGGGTCCTAAGGGGTCAAATTTTCGAAATTGAGACTTTGATGTCTCTAGGGGTATATTATAGTAAATTTGACCAATTAATGTATGGTTTGTATTGTAACGACGTAGTTATATATATTCTTTATATATAATTATTTATATTGTTTGTATTATATGATTGTAACTTCGCTCATATAGCTTTTGTGACGTTAATCTAATAATTGTAGTATCATTATGCAATGTTAATGAGATCAAACGACAAGTGATTGATAGTCGCTCTTACGACACGCGCTAGAGACGAAATACTTAAAAATTTCTGCGTGTCTGTTACAATCTATCTAACGTAATATTAGCGTTTTCGGAAGCTGACGGTTACGAATTATTCGCGCGAATAGGGGGCAGAAAGCGCTAATGTGTCATGGGGCTGGCTATTCTGATCGCTCTTGTCCACCAACTTTAACAAAATGAATTTTTCCTATTCACAGCAAACTTGTCCATTATCTTTAACGAGCGAGATTGCATTTTTCCGCTTTAGAACCTCCTATTCTAACCTCAGTGATGCCCAATGGGGGCATTTTTATAATAATTATATATAGTGTCGTTGACTTTCATTGAGACGCTAAAGCAGATATTTTTCTACTTACGTTACGCAAGATATGTATATTGGCTACGTTGACCGGTTAATATTATATGAAGTAGTCAGCTGTGAAAAGTCTATCTGAGATCCAATGTCAAGTTTCTGGGTTACTTTTCTTTAGACTCTTAGGTCGCGAACAAGACTGCCGGCTCTCAGTATGAATACCTAAGTGAATTCCACGTACGTACTTTTCATTCAGGTATTTTTACGTATGGTACAATAATTTTGGATGGTGAAATTTGTATATAACTTTTTTGGCATATTTTGATAACTCAAACTCTTGATTCGTCCATGTTAGACTTAGGTGAGTTAGTGCTATTATAGTCGTGAGAAATTATTTTTATATAAATTGTATTAACTGGAGAGGTTATTTCAATCAAGCAAACAAATCTCCTTTAATTTAAAAGTTACACAAAAATCCTTATCGCTGCTTTATGGTGAAAATTTCGGAGGATTTAGGAATGGTACGGTGATTTCTATGTTTGTTTATTTAATATTCAGCTTTTGTAAAGTCGAAAATGTGTAAATATAAACTTCAGCTGAAGAGAAAACAAATTTTCAAGGTTTTCAGATTTGAAGTTGTGCTGCTTGAGAACGTAGCACAGGTAGCATCACAGATGATTTGGCTATTTTCAAACCGATTATCAAAACAGTCACGAAAACCTAAATGAAATGTTGAAGATTACAAAACACATAAGTATGTACGTATGAAACCGATTTATCGGAATACCTTTGAAAAGCACGAGGGATTGGCAGGGGGGGTACTGTTTGTTACAGAGAAATAGACGGTTGTGAGATTCATTTTTAAAATTTTTTTTTTTTTTTTTTTTTTTTTTTTTTTCTTTTATAACCTTTTTTTCCGTTATTTTGGGGGATGAAATTTTTTTTTTATTTTAAAAAGTGTATACCCATTTAATAATTTTTCCAATTTTGATTAACCCCATATAAAAAAAAAAACTGTAAAGGGCTTTTAGCAAGCTAAATATATATGTATAATGTATATATATATATATATATATATATATATATATATATATATATATATATAAAAAAAAAAAAAAAAAATATATATATATAACTGAAATTTAGCCAATGTGCATTTTTTCAAATTATTTTTTGCTGTTGAGGGTTTATATATATATTTATATATATATATATATATATATATATATATATATATATATATATATATATATATATATATATATCAAGCGCGGATCCAGGGGGGGGGGGCGCGGGGGGGGCGCGCCCCCCACCCCGAAATTTTTTCTGACTGAAATTTTACACAAGGGTCCCCCCTTTGGTTTTTATTGCCCGACCGAAAAAATTTCCGATACGTCTCCAATTGACCAAATTTCCTCTAAAAATAAAAAATTTCTCCAATTTTTTCATGGGGGCTGCCGCCCCCAGACCCCCGCAACTTTCTAGCTTACTGGTGCTTGGTATTATCTTTCATCAAAGCCTATGCATGTCTACCTATTACAGTACATTATGCTGCATTTACTTGTGTAATACACTGTATGATACTCTGATGTGACGTTGCCATCTTTTCTTTTAATTTTTCTGTCGGAAAAATACTGATACGTCTTTTGTTGACCAAATTCGGGCTAAAAATTGAAAAATCTTCAGACCCCGGCAAAATGTGGCTTAGTGATCTTGCGTTTGCCATGGGAAGTTAAGTGTTAAAATTACTAAAAAGTGCATTTTAACCCATTGCAAAAAGTCATTCCTCTTTTCTGGCTACGCAACTGACAGTGTGTTTATTTAACAGTTTTTAACAACAATTGATACTATTTCCACTTGACGGAATTCAACCTAAAATTGAAAAACTCACTTTTTGCATTTCAATCTATCGTTTTGCTAATTGCTGCATAGTGAACGGAGCGGTTTTAAAATAAAAATCCACAGCAACAGGGGCGTAGCCAGGGGGGGATGGGGGGAATCCCCCCTCCCGAAACTGTTTCCGACTGAAATCTTACACAAGGGTTGCCCTTTGGTTTTTATGGTCCAACGGGAAAAAATTTTCGATACGTCTCCAATTGACCAAATTTGGCCTAAAAATCAAAAAATTCCCTAAATAGGTGTCTGGCTTCTGGGGGCTGCCGCCCCCAGACCCCCGCAACTGTGTGTTTTGATAAAACTTCCAGATTTCATAGGATATCACGGGGTCAAAAAACGTAGAAGTGTCTGGCTTCTGGGGGCTGCCACCCCCAGGCCCCCGCAACTGTGTGTTTTGATGAAAGATACAGATTTTCGAGTATATCCCGGGGCATACATGTAACGGGGTCAAAATTTTGGGGGGACCTCTCCATCCAAATTTTGGGGACCCTCCCGACTCCCCCCCAGATCGACCAAAAATACCCTAAGTTTTGCAAAAGTTTCTAAAAATTTCGCCAAAAAGTGCCACTTTTTCAAAATTTTGCCCAAATTTTGGGGACCCTCCCCCCCCCCGGGTCCTCGATTTGGGGGGGGGGGTCACCCCTCATACGTGTATGTCCCGGTCCCCGTCCATTATAACTGAAGTTGAACTAAAATGTTGCACAGAAATCAGAGGTTTTTGATCTGTAAGGTTAGTAGCCCACTAGCAGAAATCACAAGCTATTTTCATTGTTTAAACGGAAAACAAAAACATGGCTGATTTTTCTTTTGATACATGTAATGATTCATGATATAATTGAAAGGCAGTCAACCTGGAAAAAATTCCTCTACAAAATTTGGGCTTTTCTGAAAACTACCCCATTATGCATATTTCCGAGACAAAGAGTGCAATAACACATTTTGCTAATTTTCTTCGCAATTATCGCGAGTGCAAAGTGTCGCTGCCATCATATGGCTTTCAAAGGTATATTATATGGCAGTATATACTATATATAGATGCTTCACGTATAAACAGCTACATATATACTGAGGGTGTATATGTAAGTTAAACTACCATTGGGGGTTGCGGTTGGGGTTGTATTTTTAGCATGTTTTTATTGTTTGTAAATTATAGTTTAAAAAAAAAAATATATATATATATATATATATATATATATATATATATATATATATATATATATAGATATATATATACTAGAATATCTATGAAATGGCATAACTTATTTTTCGAAGTTTATCTTTTCAACCGTCTTTTAATGCGAAAAAGTAGCTGAATATATATATACGTGCATAATTCTTATATAGGTATAGGTTTTTCCTAATTTACAAATTTGTAATAATAAATTTCTTTGACAAATCGAATTTTTAGTTCTGCTTTTTGGCACATCAGTAATTTCTTCTCACCATGTTCTTAGCTACTTCCTCGCGTGCATATATAGGCATACGTATATTCGCCTTCATATATATTGAAGATTCACTTGGCTTTTGACACATGTTTAACCGGAATACCTTATCGTTTGATTTATATCTACTTAAGAAGCTTATGTCATTACCTAGGGTACGCATTCAATGTATATATATACGACATAAGTATATATATACGTATTTATGTCGTTTGGGAAGATATATAGGTAATGGATTAGGTAATAGTCTATTTCAGAATATATATGTCAATCTTGGGAAACTGCACGATGGTTAAGGTGGTAGTTACAGAATCGCAGTTTTTTTACATTCAACTTCCAAAGCTTTTTTCAGAACAATCAGAAAAATAAGAATAATGTGGCTATAATTTTTCGAAACAAGACTCAAAAGTGTCTACAGTCATGATTTGATGATCGATAAAATCCCAAGTTGAGACCACATAGCTACCCCATTGGCTTACAGTTCACTCCAACGTGGTATATAGCTAGTCTTGACCTTGCAATTTTGCTTCAACTAAAAATGCTCTGGGTGTTTTTTGGTGCAGTTTAAGAAAACTATTGTCCCTTTACCATGATTGTGTATATATATAGATCTGTTTGAAAAAAGGTCACTGCGATTATGGAACTACATACCATCTCAATGCAAGTTACGTACTTCTCACATATGACATGGTGTTACGCAAGAGAGCTATGTATGTTGAAGATTGAAGAATGTTCGACGTGTTATTTGATTTTTGAAACCACGGGCCAGTGCTGTCTCGGTTGTCAAGTTGTCACGTCCGCTTGTCAAGTCGAATAAAATGTGTTACACGTATCTACACCTGACAAACATGCAAAATTGCAGAGTTTATGGCGAAATTATGCTATCTGGCGAAAAGTTCGAGCTTTTTATTGAGTTACGAAATGTGTACATAACGTGCTTGGCTATAGTTTTTGTGCAGGGTCACTGGAACGTATACAATATATATACCTAATATATAACGGATCCAAAAGGGTGGATCTCATTGGAAAAATTTTGAGGACCTTTCCTCCTGATCGACCAAAAATACCTTAAATTTAAATTTTCAAAAAAAGTGCACTTTTAACTTAGGTATGTATATATGTATAGGCTCTGATTCTGAAATAGAAGCTGTGCTGAAGCCATGAAGAAGAAGCCAACTAGCTAACAATTGGTTTTGGGACAGTCGGCCTTTAGGCTTTGAGGCTTTATTGTAAGGTTTAAATTCCAGCTTCCGTTAATAAATGACCAGGTCGTGACCCTTTTAACCCAGTTTTTTCTAAGCCTGTGGCTTATGAGTGACTAAAGGCACCGTCCCCTGAGCCTCAAGTATATTTTGATCGCTTAGAAATTTGCCACATTCAGCTGGTTTTTATATGAATACGTTTACCTATGTAAGTACGTATTATACACACGTGCAACTCTTGATTGAACCGGATAATGGACCATTCCAGGTATATGTTCGACATATGATTCTGACTTGCGCACACCTAAAAGAATCACCGTTGTAGGTGCATTTCCTACCATAGTCCATTCCGCGTATACTTAACATCAGTCACACCACATCACACCAACACACACCCACACACAGCAGCGCCATCATTTTTATCCGGCATCCGCTGGCTCCTTTTTTGCTGCTCCATCCTCTAATTTGCTCATTGTGTCTCATTATGGTGTCCACGAGGGCCCATAAGTACCGGGACCCAACACTTGTTATCCTTGCCTCCCCACAAGCCCAAAAGGCCCATTAGAGTCATCAGACACTGCTGCACAGACGCCCTAAGAGAAATCTTTTCTGGGCTCCTTTTTCTTGCCTTCGAATATTATATTGGGTTCTTCGTTCTTGGTAATATGTCTCCTCCTATGGCAAAAAAACATAAGTACGTATGCGTGCGTACGTGTATTACTGTACATCACCACGTAAAGCACATGTGGAGGCGTATTTTTTACATGTTAAGCTCAGTTCTTACTTGTCCTTAAGATCATTGGGACAGGGACAAGGACAATTTTCGGTCAGCTATTGCGAAGCATTCATGGAATTGTTTTGGCCATTGTTTTTTTCATGTTAATAATAATAATTAAATTTTACATAGGAGCTGGACTTGACCCCAACTTTCTTCGAGCAAAACATTGGCCCATTTGGTCACGAAGTTTTCTTGGAACTGCTCAAGGACAAAACGATAGGGAAGGGACAAATGAACCGTGCTTTTGTGATCCAACAGCGTATACGTACGTATGTAGGTTTAACATTGCTATATAATGTGGATTGTGGACCAAAATTCGAGCCACATCGGGAACATTCAAAACGGATTTTTTTTAAAGACAACAAACGTTTAATTTACTGGATTAAAAATACGTTTTGCGAGGCTTTTTGTCTGCCGAATGCAGAGCTAAGTTTCATTACAATTTACGGTGTTTATGAATGCATCTTTGACTGTCTTCAAGTAGTTAGCGTTAATACGGTACGGTATATACCTCTACTACACTAGTTTTAATTTTTTAAGAACTGAAATTTCCTACTGAGACGCCCAGTCTTACTTATTAGGTCTGTTTTTTCAGTGCAAAATTTTCTGAAAACGATGGTTAATGTAAGGTACTTGTGTCTGTTTGCAGACGCGGGGCACCTTTTAAGCTGATGTTTTCGTGTCAAAATGGCTTTCAATTTGGGTAAACATTGTTGGGTTTCAATGTAGTTTATATAGGGTATATGTACGTATGAAAAACTTATACTGGCCTTTTAAAAGGTTATGGGGCTTTACCTAGACCTGGAAAAAGTTAGATAAATAAATGAAACAATATTTAACAGGGGATATTATCGTGGATTAAACAGGTGGATTTTTTTTTAATTATTTCTTTTACAAATTTTTTTCCAACAGTTGTTGATTTGTTTACTTTTTTATTTTTCAGCAGGTGTTACGTGAATATGTGTTGGCACATTATATACTGTCTTTCTAAGACAGCAAATAGGGGCTGTCTGAACAAGGTCGCAGACTCGCAGCCAGTCTCAACTGTAAACGTTTGATTTGAGTTCTCTTTAAATCTTCTTTTGCAGAAGAGTTCATGGAACTATGGAAGAGTTTTTCGAATGCCTTCAAATTTTGGAATAGCCAGTTGGTGCTTCTGAAATTTCTAATAGCCTTTTTATAAAACATATTAACTGGATTAGATTAACTAGATTATCTTCAGTAACTGAACATATGATTGACGAAAGTTCATAAAACTGTGCAGAACGATTAAACCTTGTCATTGGCATTTCATTGCAAAATTTTATAAAGTTAAGTTGATCATATGTTGAATTATGAAATTAATCTAGTTTATCTAATCTAGTTATTTATCTAAAGACCCGCCAGAGCCTCCGAAGCCCTATTTGTATGTCTCTTATCAGCCAGCAACCTCTTGAAAATGTATTTTTTATCCAATATTTATTTTTGTTTCAGCGCCCCCGCCTTACCCCGTGGCTCAGCAGTACCCAGCGTTTCCCCCGGCTTTCATGGGGAGCACAGGGGCCCTGGCTCCAATCCTGGCCAGCCCCCGGACCCCCCTGGGTGGCTCCTTGGTCACTTTACCCCCCGACCCCCCCTTTCTACACATCGATGACACCACTTCAGAGGAGTCCCCCCAGCCTCCCGATGACATTCTAAATTCACATGCCAAAATTCTATAATGCTGAGATGATTAGCATTTGTAAAAATATTGTACTTCAGGTTCCTGATTGTATATGTACATGACTATTTTTCCTGTCTATGCATTGCGTACATTATACATGTACATAACATATAGGTTGCAAACTGTTTCGTTCATACTATTTGCAAATACGGGATCTGCCAATTCGCATGACAAAACTCTATAAAGCTAATTTTGAAGTTGAAAGTTGAGGTTGTAGAACAGGACATGTTGCTACTGTCCGTAGCACTGTAGCAGCATAGGTGGTTTTTATATTGTTTCTGCGTAAGAGTTACGGTTAGACTATCATGCTACTTGTAAAATTGTCAGTCATAATACATAGGGTCATTAAAATAGTTTATTGGCTTTTTTCTAAAGAGCTGCGATTCAGGAAATATATAACTGCAAATCACTATTGTTTTCAAACAATTTTTACGATGTTTCAAATTCGCAAAAGTGGGGAGAAAGACGAAGAAATTACCGTTTCTTTTTGGAAAATTAGCTAAACTTGATGTGTTTGGTTCAGAAACGTAGCAGTCATGATGGGTGTCTTAGAACCAAAAGTTGTCCTCAGCGTAACGTTTAATTGAAGAGACGTAGCCTCCACCGTTGTTATTTATGCATTGTATTGTATTGCACTGTAAATATGAAAGCTCTACGATGTGTTTAGTGCTCATTACTTAGCGTTGTCTGTCTCTTAGCTAGTAGCTCGCTTAGTACTTTATATTTTTTAACTTTTATGTATTTGTTATTTTGTTTTTGTTATAGGAAGCGCTAGGTCTAAGTTATCAGATTATTTCGTAAAAAAAACTATCGTGGTGAATATTGATAAGGGACAACCGTTTTAGCCAAACTAAAGTTTTTTTATTTTACCATTTACTAAATGAAAACTATATATTTCGTATTGTCCGCTAAAGCGACTGTGAATCTTCATAAAACTAATCTTATTCTAACATAATGCAAATGCCATTGTTTTTATAGTGAATCTCTAGTGGCCTGTATTCATCTAAGGTCCTCTTTCTTCCACAGAAATAGGACATATCCCAGTCTGATTTCCGAACTTGTGGAGTCAATACTCAGTTGCTACCAAAACCGCATTTCCATTGGATGTAGTTTTTGTTTCATATTTCTGTGGTGGGAACTAGACTGATATAATATTTTACAATACTCAATTGCATAATTAGTCATTGTGCTGTAGCTGTGGTTATCTGTGCGCTAATTGTATATACTGATTAATAATTACATATTGAGTATATTACTTCACTAGCTTTATTCTTTTATTTTTTATGTTACTTGTTCGTTATGTTCTACGCAATTGTTTTATGCTTATTTAAGTTATAAGTTTGGATTTTAGTGCTAAGTGTGTATATGTATATGTATTAGATTTGTGTGCACATAATTTTAAATATAATGTCCGTATGTAATTTATAATTTTACACAAGACACATATAACTTCTATTTTTTTAGGTAAATTATAGTTTCAGATTTCAAAGTCGTATGATTCTGAACTTTTTCATACTAGCTTATTATTCAGTTGGATTTATTGATTCATAGGTTTGACCTGTGGCGTACCCAGAAAAACTTTCGAAAGGGAATGATTTATCGATTTTTTGAAATGGGTTATAATCATAGGTGTACACGGGGTCTCGGTCTGGGGGGGCTTGTCCCGAAATTTTCGACATTTTAGGCGGGGCTTGTCCCGATTTTTTGTCCCGAAAACGCAAAAATTTCCAATTTTTGCCTAAAAATGGGAAATTTTTTGCGAAATTCAGATTTTTTAGCGATTTTTTCGCTCTTTGCTTATTTTTGAGGCATTTTAGGGCGATCTGAGGCAATTTTGGAGTTTCAAGGAGGGGGGGCTTGTCCCGACGGGTCAAATCTGAAGGGGCCAGAGGGGCTTGTCCCGGGGTTTCAAATCTGGGGGGGGGCTTGCCCCCGCCCCCCTAGATCCCCCCGTGTACATCTGTGGTTATAATGCTTGGAGAAGTATTTTATTTTAAGTTAAATTTGGTCAATTGGAGACGTATCGGAAACTTTTTTGGCCGGGAAACAAAACGCATAGGTGGACCCTTGTGTAAGAATTCTCGGGGAAAAATAGGGGATTTCCCTGTTTCTCCCCCACTGGTAGTCAAAGGGTCACTAGAGAATTTAGTAATTCAAAATATTCGCTTTGGAGAGTGTCCTACTTGTACTTGATATTACCTGTTGCATTTAAATCTTTTAGCAAAAAAGCTTTTTAGTTCTATTTTTAATTTGTCACTTTTTCATTTTAAAAACCTGTTTAAATTCAATTCATAGCATTTGTAAACGTCCAACGCAAAATAATAACTTTTTATTCCGATTTTACTCGACTCTTACGTACCGTACACACTTTTTAGTAAACAAATTCACACTTGAAAAGGACGCATACTATGGAAATTCTAAACTGTTGAAAGTGTTAACGGGTGATATGAATTTTTTCTCAGTTTCAAGTCATGGTAGTATGTGCAATTCCTTTGTGATATTATGCTATCTCTGTTTTTTGTTTTTTTCTGGACGTCTCCTGTTTGGAAGTTTTTTAATGTTAGTTTTTTGTTTTCAATTTAATGAACGGAGGTTCTGTAGGGCCTACTGATGCGATCACGGAAACGGAATTTGAATCCTTATTCCGTACGACTTTTTTTGTTATCAGTTGAGACTCAAACACCCCCCTCCCGTTGTTAATTTCAGCAGTCAACCGTCAATCGAAAAAATACATTGATTCAACATTTTTTAGACGATGATTCAGTCCGTTTGATTTGATTTTGTAATTTGCTTTGTTTTTATTTAGTGGTATTATTTTAATTTGTCTTTAGTTACTTTTCTGTCAGTCATTTAAATTTTGTTTATACTTGGCAAAGTTTATTACAACTGTAAGCAGTAACTTGGATGACGTTGGCAAGTTTAAAAAGCTAAACAGAAGGATAGTTAGCGTATGATGCAAAGTTCACTTCTTGCTTTCGTTCAGGAAAATTGATTTGATTTGAATAAACCCGTAATAGTTATTTGAGATTTTTTTGCTTTCTCCACGACATGGTCCGGAATGTGAAATTTACTTTTACCCCCTCCCTTTACCCTCCTCTTGACCTCACGACTTCAAAAAAACAAGTTTTAGAAATTCAAAGTTTTTGAAACATTTGTTATTACTGGTTATTTTAAGAAGTTTTTACTGATTACATACAAAAAATTTAGTCTATAAGTGATCTGCTGCAGCTGATATGGGCAGAAAATTAAAAGTTAGTTACAGGTATATAATTTTTGAAAGCCTTAAAGTTAAAAGTATTTTTGAAGTCCTGAAGTCAACGAGAGTCCAGTAGTACGCGAAAATTACGCAAAGCGGCTCACTAAAGTTCAAATTCCAGAATAACAGAATCGTGATTTTGATTTCTGCCAATACTTTTTTGCTTACAAGAGCAGTTGATCTTTTTTGATTACTCATATATGTGCATAATTTTAGCTTGTTTTTGTTTGCGACTGTAAATAGTGCAATTGTAATCGAATTACTCTTATGATTGGCTGTCTGCTTAGTATAAGTTTATGTTTCGAAGATTATATTAAACTATTACATCCGATGTGTTGATTTTTTTCAGTAGTAAGGGCTCGTTTGTGCGATTTGGTACAAGAAGTAGTAGTAGTGCATTTTTTTGTCGGTCTTTAGATCGCAGTACAGTAGTGTCAACTTCGGTTAGGCAATCGTCTACACTGTATGTCGAACTTAGGATTGAGCTGCGATTCTGGGGTCGTTTCCAAATTTACAACCGTACATGTGATCGCGCACCCGCTAAATTTCAAAATATGTAGGTAATCAACGTTACTATACCGTTATTTTAATAATCAATATTATCATTACAAGTCTAGGTTAGACTAGTAGGACCATGTCGTATTTATCTTAGAGTTAAGTTTATTTTCTGTTACATTCTTTAAAACATGAGCCAAAATTTTTTAAATTTTTGCCCAAAATCAAGTGTTTTGGGATTTGATCGCCCATGGTGTGATCTATACAGCCCCTTTTATGAGTACAGAGTTGGAGTTGGACGCGGGGTGGATTTTTGCTGCCCCGCCCCACACCGCGAGGCGGGACACCCCGCCGATTTTTGTTGCCAACTAAGACAATAGTAGTTTTTCGCAGAAATTTTTTGCTAAGTCGTTCAATTAATCTTTTATTCAAATCGATCTAGTATGATAAGATGGGCAGATTATTATTATTATTCTCAAAACTAGGTAGCCATGGGCGGTACTAGAATTTTCAAAAGGGGGTCGAACCCCGGAATATATACATGCTGCAGCTTGCGGGTGTCGAGGGGCGCAGCCCCCAGTCCCAGAAGCCAAAATTTGTTGCACTTTTTGAAGATGTGGTTCACACAACAAAATGTGATTTCGTTCAATTCACAGACAAAAACTCATTATTTCGGTTTGAGTGCGTCAACTTCCAGAAGTCAAAGTTTTCCCTTATGTCTATATTCTACCCCCATGTTTTCGTCTAGGCGAATTTAACAAGTAGGCCCCAAAAAGGGGCAATGTTCCTTCCCCGGTGTCAACCTTTTCAAGTTTAATCAATCCCAATTGACTGTACGCTACGGCTACACTGCGTAACTTAGGTACTTACCCTATTACCTA
>JASANF010012509.1:0-14864 GCA_030248245.1 Trissonchulus sp. WLG1_4 | reverse complement strand
TGTCCATGTACTTCGTTCAGTTACGTATTGCTCAGAAACACATGCAAATGTCTTTGGAATTGTGCGGAACTTATTTACAACTTCTGAAAGCACGTGCAAATGTCTTCAGAGTTGTGTGGAAAATATTTGCAACTTCTGAAGGCCCTTGCAAATGTCATCAAAGTTGTGTCTAACTTATTTGCAACTTCTGAAAACACATGCAAATGTCTTTAGAGTCGTGTGCAAAATATTTGCAACTTCTGAAAACACATGCAAATGTCTTTAGAATTGTGCGGAACTTATTTTCAACTTCTGAAAGCACGCGCAAATGTCTTCAGAGTTGTGAGGAAAATATTTGCAACTTTCATGAAGGCCCTTGCAAATGTCATCAAGGTTGTGCCTAACTTATTTGCAACTTCTGAAGGTTCATGCAAATGTCTTCAGAGTTCTGTGCAAAATATTTGCAACTTCTGAAAACACATGCAAATGTCTTTAGAATTGTGCGGAACTTATTTGCAACTTCTGAAAGCACGTGCAAATGTCTTCAGAGTTGTGTGTAAAATATTTGCAACTTCTGAAGGCACTTGCAAATGTCATCAAAGATGTTTCTAACTTATTTGCAACTTCTGAAGGTTCATGCAAAAGACTTCAGAGTTGTGTGCAAAATATTTGCAACTTCTGAAAACTCATGCAAATGTCTTCAGAGTTGTGTGGAAAATATTTGCAACTTCTGAAGGCACATGCAAATGTCATCAAAGTTGTGTCTAACTTATTTGCAACTTCTGAAGGTTCATGCAAATGTCTTCAGAGTCGTGTGCAAAATATTTGCAACTTCTGAAAACACATGCAAATGTCTTCAGAGTTGTGTGGAAAATATTTGCAACTTCTGAAGGCACATGCAAATATCATCAAAGTTGTGTCAAACTATTTAAGCAAAGCTTCAGAGCGGGCAAAAAGCAACGAAAAACACACAAAGCTCCGAGTTGTGTGAAAAATTTGCAACTTCTGAAGGTTCGTGCAAATGTCTTCAGAGTCGTGTGCAAAAAATATGCAACTTCAGAAAACACATGCAAAAGTCTTAAGTGTTGTGTGCAAAATATTTGCAACTTCTGAAAACACATGCAAATGTCTTTAGAATTGTGCGGAACTTACTTGCAACTTCTGAAAGCACGTGCAAATGTCTTCAGAGTCGTGTGCAAAATATCTGCAACTTCTGAAAACACATGCAAATGTCTTCAGAGTTGTGTGGAAAATATTTGCAACTTCTGAAGGCACATGCAAATATCATCAAAGTTGTGTCTAACTTATTTGCAACTTCTGAAGGTTCATGCAAATGTCTTCAGAGTCCTGTGCAAAATATTTGCAACTTCTGAAAACACATGCAAATGTCTTTAGAATTGTGCGGAACTTACTTGCAACTTCTGAAAGCACGTGCAAATGTCTTCAGAGTTGTGTGGAAAATATTTGCAACTTCTGAAGGCACTTGCAAATGTCATCAAAGATGTGTCTAACTTGTTTGCAACTTCTTAAAGCCGTGATATCTTAGGTGAGTGCAGGTGGGGAAAATATCTTGCAACTTCTGAAAACACATGCAAATGTCATCAAAGTTGTCTCTAACTTAGTTGCAACTTCTGAAGGTTCATGCAAATGTATTCAGAGTCGTGTGCAAAATATTTTTAACTTCTGAAAACACATGCAAATGTCTTAAGAGTTGTGTTTGCAATTCTGAAAGCACGTGGTTATGTGTAAAATAAAATGTCTTCGAGTTATGATCTGCAACTTCTGAAGGCACATGCAAATGTCATCAAAGTTGTGTCTAACTTATTTGCAACTTCTGAAGGTTCATGCAAATGTCTTCAGAGTCCTGTGCAAAACATTTGCAACTTCTGAAAACACATGCAAATGTCTTTAGAATTGTGCGAAACTTATTTGCAACTTCTGAAAGCACGTGCAAATGTCTTCAGAGTTGTGTGGAAAATATTTGCAACTTCTGGGCCCAATTTTTCGAAAAAAATGTTCTCCGTTTAAGTTCTCCGTTTAAAAGTTCTCCGTTTAAGTTCTCCGTTTAAATGTTCTCCGTTTAAAGCTTTCCGTTTAAATGTTCTCCGTGTATTTAAACGGAGAACTCGACTTCTCCGTTTATTTAAACGGCGAACCTATATGATTGCACGCACATATTTTAAAATGTTCTCCGTTTAAGTTCTCCGTTTAACATTTTTAGATTTTTCGAAGCCGACGATTTGAATTTAAACGGAGAACTTATGCATTTTCCATTGCCGTTTTTCGAAGCTCTCCGTTTAAGTTCTCCGTTTAAATGTTCTCCGTTTAATTAAACGGAGAACTCTAGTTCTCTGTTTAAATTGATATTTCAATGAAAAATGTTCTTAATTTAGAATGTTCTCCGATTAAAATGTTCTTTATTTCAATAGTTCTCCGTTTAAATGTTCTCCGTTTTTAAAAACGGAGAACTTTTAAACGGAGCTAGCGACCTCCGTTTATTTAAACGGAGAACTTGCTTGTTTAATTAATGGCTGTGCTAGATCTTTTTCAGTTTCTCTACGAATTACTATTTGCAACACTAAAATGCAATTCTGCGAGTTTGCTAATTGCAACACTAAAATAACTTTAACGTTGTAAAATAAAGGTGGTAGTCGCGTTTCGAAGTCTTTGTGATTTCTATGCAAACTTTGCGCTCACAGAATTCAAGTTACAAAGAAAGCCTTAGCACGAATTTTTGGCATAGCACTGTAAAGGTCAATATCCAGAGGCATTTTGTCTCACTTTTTTTTAAGTTTCACCTGTGGACATTTTCAAAGGGCTTTAAAATACAAGAAAATATGTTAAATTTTCGGTGCGATTGTTTTCATACTAATTACTTAGTAAGTTAAATAAGTTATTTATTAAAAAAAACTGAGGGAGATGCCTGGGGTTAAAACATGTCAAAAACCGTACCAACTTTCAGCCTCAACAGCTAATCGTATGATTCAGAGCTGTGGCGCAAACTGTTTGTAAAAATCTTACTGTTTGTAAGAACTAGAGTTCTCCGTTTATTTAAACGGAGAACTTTGGAGTTCTATTTTAGAATTCTTCCGAAAATAATCGTCTAAAAGTAGCGAGTTCTCCGTTTAAAAAAACGGAGAACTTTTAAACGGAGAACTTTAAACGGAGAACAGTTAAACGGAGAACTAAAACGGAGAGCTTCGTAAAATTGCATTTAGCAGAGTCCATGTTCTCCGTTTAAATTCAAATTTGAGGGTTTCGAAAAAATGAAAAATGTTAAACGGAGAACTTTAAACGGAGAGCTTTTAAACGGAGAACTTAAACGGAGAACATTTTTTTCGAAAAATTGGGCCCTGAAGGTACTTGCAAATGTCATCAAAGTTGTGTCTAACTTATTTGCAACTTCTGAAGGTTCATGCAAATGTCTTCAGAGTCGTGTGCAAAATATTTGTAACTTCTGAAAACACATGCAAATGTCTTCTGAGTTGTGTGGAAAATATTTGCAACTTCTTGAAAGCACGTGCAATTGTCTTTGAGTAGTGTGGAAAAATATTCGCAACTTCTGAAAAAGCACATGCAAATTTCTTTAGAATTCTGCGGAACTTATTTGCAACTTCTGAAAACACATGTAAATGTCTCCAGAGTTGTGTGGAATATATTAGACAACTTCTGAAGGAACATGCAAATGTCATCAAAGTTGTGTCTAACTTATTTGCAACTTCTGAAGGTTCATGCAAAATGTCAGCAGAGTCGTGTGCAAAACATTTGCAACTTCTGAAAACACATGCAAATGTCTTTATAATTGTGCGAAACTTATTTGCAACTTCTGAAAGCACGTGCAAATGTCTTCAGAGTTGTGTGAAAAATATTTGCAACTTCTGAAGGTTCATGCAAATGTCTTCAGCGTCGTGTGCAAAATATTTTTAACTTCTGAAAACACATGCAAATGTCTTCAGAGTCGTGTGCAAAATATTTGCAACTTCTGAAAACACATGCAAATGTCTTCCGAGTTGTGTGGAAAATATTTGCAACTTCTGAAAGCACGTGCAAATGTCTTCAGAGTTGTGTGGAAAATAATTGCAACTTCTGAAAACACAAGTAAATGTCGTTAGAATTGTGCGGAACTTATTTGCAACTTCTGAAAGCACGTGCAAATGTCTTCAGAGTTGTGTGGAAAATATTTGAAACTTCTAAAGGCACTTGTAAATGTCATCAAAGTTGTGTCTAACTTATTTGAAACTTCTGAAGGCTCATGCAAATATGCAAATGTCTTCAGAGTCGTGTGCAAAATATTTGTAACTTCTGAAAACACATGCACATGTCTTCTGAGTTGTGTGGAAAATATTTGCAACTTCTGAAAGCACGTGCAATTGTCTTCAGAGTAGTGTGAAAAATATTTGCAACTTCTGAAAACACATGCAAATGTCTTTAGAATTGTGCGGAACTTATTTGCAACTTCTGAAAACACATGCAAATGTCTCCAGAGTTGTGTGGATTATATTAGCAACTTCTGAAGGAACATGCAAATGTCGTCAAAGTTGTGTCTAACTTATTTGCAACTTCTGAAGGTTCATGCAAATGTAGGCATGTGCAAAATATTTGCAACTTCTGAAAACACATGCAAATTTCTTTAGAATTGTGCGGAACTTATTTGCAACTTCTGAAAACACATGTAAATGTCTCCAGAGTTGTGTGGAATATATTAGCAACTTCTGAAGGAACATGCAAATGTCATCAAAGTTGTGTCTAACTTATTTGCAACTTCTGAAAACACATTCAAATGTCTTCCGAGTTGGGAAAAAATGTTCTGAAAGCACGTGCAAATGTCTTCAGAGTTGTGTGGAAAATATTTGCAACTTCTGAAAACACAAGCAAATGTCGTTAGAATTGTGCGGAACCTATTTGCAACTTCTGAAAGCACGTGCAAATGTCTTCAGAGTTGTGTGGAAAATATTTGAAACTTCTAAAGGCACTTGTAAATGTCATCAAAGTTGTGTCTAACTTATTTGAAACTTCTGAAGGCTCATGCAAATATGCAAATGTCTTCAGAGTCGTGTGCAAAATATTTGTAACTTCTGAAAACACATGCACATGTCTTCTGAGTTGTGTGGAAAATATTTGCAACTTCTGAAAGCACGTGCAATTGTCTTCAGAGTAGTGTGAAAAATATTTGCAACTTCTGAAAACACATGCAAATGTGTTTAGAATTGTGCGGAAGTTATTTAACTGAACCCAGAAAAAGCCGACTTCTAAAAACACATGCAAATGTCTCCAGAGTTGTGTGGACTATATTAGCAACTTCTGAAGGAACATGCACATGTCGTCAAAGTAGTGTCTAACTTATTTGCAACTTCTGAAGGTTCATGCAAATGTCAGCAGAGTCATGTGCAAAATATTTGCAACTTCTGAAAACACATGCAAATGTCTTTAGAATTGTGCGGAACTTATTTGCAACTTCTGAAAACACATGCAAATGTCTTCCGAGTTGTGTGGAAAATATTTGCAACTTCTGAAAGCACGTGCAAATTTCTTCAGAGTTGTGTGGAAAATATTTGCAACTTCTGAAAGCACGTGCAATTGTCTTCAGAGTAGTGTAGAAAATATTTGCAACTTCTGAAAACACATGCAAATTTCTTTAGAATTGTGCGGAACTTATTTGCAACTTCTGAAAACACATGTAAATGTCTCCAGAGTTGTGTGGAATATATTAGCAACTTCTGAAGGAACATGCAAATGTCATCAAAGTTGTGTCTAACTTATTTGCAACTTCTGAAGGTTCATGCAAATGTCAGCAGAGTCGTGTGCAAAACATTTGCAACTTCTGAAAACACATGCAAATGTCTTTATAATTGTGCGAAACTTATTTGCAACTTCTGAAAGCACGTGCAAATGTCTTCAGAGTTGTGTGCAAAATATTTGCAACTTCTGAATGTTCATGCAAATGTATCCAGAGTCGTGTGCAAAATATTTTTAACTTCTGAAAACACATGCAAATGTCTTCAGAGTCGTGTGCAAAATATTTGCAACTTCTGAAAGCACGTGCAAATGTCTTCAGAGTTGTGTGGAAAATATTTGCAACTTCTGAAAACACAAGCAAATGTCGTTAGAATTGTGCGGAACTTATTTGCAACTTCTGAAAGCACGTGCAAATGTCTTCAGAGTTGTGTGGAAAATATTTGCAACTTCTGAAGGCACTTGTAAATGTCATCAAAGTTGTGTCTAACTTATTTGAAACTTCTGAAGGCTCATGCAAATATGCAAATGTCTTCAGAGTCGTGTGCAAAATATTTGTAACTTCTGAAAACACATGCAAATGTCTTCTGAGTTGTGTGGAAAATATTTGCAACTTCTGAAAGCACGTGCAATTGTCTTCAGAGTAGTGTGGAAAATATTTGCAACTTCTGAAAACACATGCAAATGTCTTTAGAATTGTGCGGAACTTATTTGCAACTTCTGAAAACACATGCAAATGTCTCCAGAGTTGTGTGGATTATATTAGCAACTTCTGAAGGAACATGCAAATGTCGTCAAAGTTGTGTCTAACTTATTTGCAACTTCTGAAGGTTCATGCAAATGTCAGCAGAGTCATGTGCAAAATATTTGCAACTTCTGAAAACACATGCAAATGTCTTTAGAATTGTGCGGAACTTATTTGCAACTTCTGAAAACACATGCAAATGTCTTCCGAGTTGTGTGGAAAATATTTGCAACTTCTGAAAGCACGTGCAAATTTCTTCAGAGTTGTGTGGAAAATATTTGCAACTTCTGAAAACACAAGCAAATGTCGTTAGAATTGTGCGGAACTTATTTGCAACTTCTGAAAGCACGTGCAAATGTCTTCAGAGTTGTGTGGAAAATATTTGCAACTTCTGAAGGCACTTGCAAATGTCATCAAAGTTGTGTCTAACTTATTTGCAACTTCTGAACGTTCATGCAAATGTCTTCAGAGTCGTGTGCAAAATATTTGTAACTTCTGAAAACACATGCAAATGTCTTTAGAATTGTGCGGAACTTATTTGCAACTTCTGAAAGCACGTGCAAATGTCTTCAGAGTTGTGTCTAACTTATTTGCAACTTCTGAAGGTTCATGCAGATGTCTTTAGAGTCGTGTGCAAAATATTTGCAACTTCTGAAAAACACATGCAAATGTCTTCAGAGTTGTGAGGAACCTATTTGCATTTTCTGAAAGCACGTGCAAATGTCTTCAGAGTTGTGTCTAACTTATTTGCAACTTCTGAAGGTTCATGCAAATGTCTTCAGAGTCGTGTGCAAAATATTTGCAACTTCTGAAAACACATGCAAATGTCTTCAGAGTCGTGTGCAAAATATTTGCAACTTCTGAAAACACATGCAAATGTCTCCAAAGTTGTGTGGAATATATTAGCAACTTCTGAAGGAACATGCAAATGTCAACAAAGTTGTGTCTAACTTATTTGCAACTTCTGAAGGTTCATGCAAATGTCAGCAGAGTCGTGTGCAAAATATTTGCAACTTCTGAAAACACATGCAAATGTCTTTAGAATTGTGCGGAACTTATTTGCAACTTCTGAAAGCACGTGCAAATGTCTTCAGAGTCGTGTGCAAAATATTTGCAACTTCTGAAAACACATGCAAATGTCTCCAGAGTTGTGTGGAATATATTAGCAACTTCTGAAGGAACATGCAAATGTCTTCAGAGTCGTGTGCAAAATATTTGCAACTTCTGAAAACACATGCAAATGTCTTCAGAGTCGTGTGCAAAATATTTTTAACTTCTGAAAACACATGCAAATGTCTTCAGAGTTGTGTGGAATATATTAGCAACTTCTGAAGGAACATGCAAATGTCAACAAAGTTGTGTCTAACTTATTTGCAACTTCTGAAGGTTCGTGCAAATGTCTTCAGAGTCGTGTGCAAAATATTTGCAACTTCTGAAAACACATGCAAATGTCTTTAGAATTGTGCGGAACTTATTTGCAACTTCTGAAAGCACGTGCAAATGTCTTCAGAGTTGTGTCTAACTTATTTGCAACTTCTGAAGGTTCATTCAAATGTCTTCAAAATCGTGTGCAAAATATTTGCAACATCTGAAAACACATGCAAATGTCTTCAGAATTGTGTGGAACTTATTTGCAACTTCTGAAAGCACGTGCAAATGTCTTCAGAGTTGTGTCTAACTTATTTGCAACTTCTGAAGGTTCATGCAAATGTCTTCAGAGTCGTGTGCAAAATATTTGCAACTTCTGAAAACACATGCAAATGTCTTCAGAGTCGTGTGCAAAATATTTGCAACTTCTGAAAACACATGCAAATGTCTCCAAAGTTGTGTGGAATATATTAGCAACTTCTGAAGGAACATGCAAATGTCAACAAAGTTGTGTCTAACTTATTTGCAACTTCTGAAGGTTCATGCAAATGTCAGCAGAGTCGTGTGCAAAATATTTGCAACTTCTGAAAACACATGCAAATGTCTTTAGAATTGTGCGGAACTTATTTGCAACTTCTGAAAGCACGTGCAAATGTCTTCAGAGTCGTGTGCAAAATATTTGCAACTTCTGAAAACACATGCAAATGTCTCCAGAGTTGTGTGGAATATATTAGCAACTTCTGAAGGAACATGCAAATGTCAACAAAGTTGTGTCTAACTTATTTGCAACTTCTGAAGGTTCATGCAAATGTCAGCAGAGTCGTGTGCAAAATATTTGCAACTTCTGAAAACACATGCAAATGTCTTTAGAATTGTGCGGAACTTATTTGCAACTTCTGAAAGCACGTGCAAATGTCTTCAGAGCTGTGTGGAAAATGGGGAATAAATCGTTGGTAAAATCCACACATCCCCAAAAACCGTTTTAGTTGTTTATGTGTTTCTGGCTGTTGTATTCCTTGAATAGCCTTTGTTTTGAGTAAAGAAGGTTTGAGACCTTCGGAACAATTCAGTACGCCAAGGAATTGAACTTGGTCTTTGAAAAACTCGCATTTGCTAGGTTTGATGTAGAGGCCATTTTGAAAACTGCCTCTAAGTGCCGGTAGTGTGATTCAATAGAGTCACTACCGATTAGCAGGTCGTCAATATAGTTTCCGACAAAGTCAAAATCTTTTAAAATGGGTCTTTGGCATAAAAGTGCGGTAGCTCAAATAAAATTTGCTTCATTTCGCTTGAGAAGCGTAATAATTTTCACTAGTGTGTCCTTTTTCAAACGATGCAAGTCAGTAATTGGTCCGGGATTCAGTTCTACATCGCCAGCTACAATTAGTAGCAGTCGTAGCGAAGTGGCCTGTTGTCTAGAAACTGCTGCTATACTCCATTCAAGACCAAAAGGGGTTGAAACGTACTGCCTTGAGTAGAACATACTTGTCAGAAAATGGCGTTCAAGTGTACTTTGTAGTTGTAATTGCGTTGCTGCGTAAAGGTGAAGGTTGAAATTGTCTTTGGGAGTAGTGTAGAGTAGGCGCAGAAGAGCAAAAGGTAATAGTGTTTGTGACCGGCCGGGCCGGCGAAGAACTTCGGCTGGTCGGCCGGCCGCCGCCGGTGGCCCGTGTAAACCGGCCGGCCGGCCGGCCGGAGCGCCCGAATTTTTGGACAAAACCAGTCCAAAGTGTCGTTCTGGCATAAACTTAGCCTTGCGGATTGTCATGCCGGCCTAATTTTGTCAGTAGGTTGAATCTGGCTGGCCGGCCGGCCAAAAATTCCGGCCGGTCACAAACACTAAATTGCTTTTGTGGCCATTTCTGTGTCTTCTTTGTTCTCAATCTGTCCAGGGTCACCATTAATAGTAACCAAAATTAACTATCGATTTTAATATACAGTGAAAGAACACAATGAACCAAAGTTGAATGTAAACATATATAGTATGCAGTTTGTATATACTGTAATATTGGATCAGATGACTGTTACAGCTTGTGTTTACAATTGAAAAATTGATATACGTGCACTGCAACAGATTTAATGATAATATACTCCTGCAATATTACAGGTTAAAGTGCTCTAGATTAAGTATCTATTTCGTTCATAATTCGGAACAGGGATGTGATGGGAAGGCTGTGGGGAAAGACCATGTACTGCAATAAACAACTAACAAATACATGGTCTCGCCCGGGATTTTGTTCTTATTATTATAAAATACAAAAACTCAATTTCATTTGACAAGCCAACGTGCATCGACGCGAGTGAGAAGTAAATTTTGATAATTTAATCAGCTGAATCACTCTGATGGAAAATCAGAGATGATTTCAACTTCTTGAAAGTGTGAGAATGGCAATTTTTAGATAAAAGAAGCCGTTTTGTAATGCTTTCATAAGACATCAAACAATTTTTTTTGTAGCTACTTCCCCAGCTTTACTGCGCCACAACTTTTTGGGTTAATGATTTTGTTGTGAAACGGCACCGGTCGCTATTCATAAAAGTGTAAGCTGAAGCTCGGCTTTTTATCCGGACTTAAGAGCAAGCCAGGCTCGGCTTTTCGTGTTCATAAAACCAAGCTCGGCTTTTTATCCAGGCTTTTTGGTATTAATAAAAGCTGGGAAAAAATCAAGCTCGGAGTAAAATCCCGGCTCCCACCGGTGGAGTATCCAGGGGCCGTATTCTCAAAATTACCTGCAGGTAAAGTTAGGCTAACTTTACCCACAGGTAAGGTGAAGGTAAAGTCGTATTCTCAAACAATGACTAAAGCCAATGTGATAGCTAAGGTTATCTTTAATATTCGGGTCGGAAAAGTGCTTTATCTTGTTTCGCAGCAAAAGTTAATGTATTGTGTAAATTTTTAACCTCAACCGTCAACGTTAACCATGTTTTCAATTTTAACTTTACCTTTACCCACATAATTAACTTTACCTTCACCTTACCTGTGGGTAAAGTTAGCCTAACTTTACCTGCAGGTAACTTTGAGAATACGGCCCCAGGATTTCGCAACAGTGGCGTATTTAGGGGGGGGGGGGGATTGGGTGGCCTGCAGCCCCCCCTTAGCGATTTGAGCCCCCCCCTTAGAGGGTCGCAGCCCCCCCCCTTTCCGAAACTTCAAAAGCTGACAAAAGTGTTTCTGATACCTCCACAATTGACAAATTCTACCTTCAAAATTTAAAAAATCTCCAAGTTTTTTCCATTCTGTTGATGTTTTTTCGGCTTAGATACCTTTTTTCTTTGTGCATGCCTATATATATGCCAGGTCTATTATCATATTCTGTGCTAATTGATTAATGTCTCACATGTTTGTATAGTTAGATAGGGTAAAAAATACAAAATTAAATACAAAGTATACTACTTTTTGCTTTGCTGCATACATGTTTGTATTTTTTTGTTAGTATTTTTTTGCATATTTTTTACGATTTTTTCACTTTTTGTTAATTTTAATTTTTGAACATCTGCAGTGGCGTAGCCAAAAAAAATTTCGGGGCAGGGGGATGAGTTTTCTTTGTTTTAAAACGTTAAAAATGAATTTAATTGCTATTTTAACGCAAAAAACTACACATATTAGCAATTTTCGGCCAATTTATAGTTTCTGTTTAATAAAATTAGCCACAGTCGACCATTTGGGACTTTGAATAATGATCTGCTAACGGCAAGTGTATCCGCGTCTCGTGTGTCAATTTTCAACCCTAAAATTGCAACACACATCAGAAACGGTCGTTCTTGACGACGGATCAGAAAAAGCCACCTGGCAAAAGCATATTGCAACGATAAATCATCGCAAAACCCCAATTTCTGAACGCAGCCATAAAATAGCCTACGCTGGCCCATAGCACAAAAAGATTCACTCCAACTCTTTAGTTTTGGGGTCTTTTACTCTTTAGTAGTTTTCATTGCAATGTCGATGGTTAAAACCTCAAAAAAGCTAAAACTTCTGGGGGTTGCCGCCCCCAGACCCCCGCATTGCCAGATTCACTATTGTAGTTTATCGATGGTTACAATAACAAGCTCAAAAAAGGTCCGAGGGTTGCCGTCCCCGCCAGACCCCGTTTGATCGGCGGTGGCTCACAGTTGCTCCGCACCCCCCCCCCCCCATCGGTCGCAGCCCCCCCTTCCCCTTTCCGAAATCCTGGATACGCCACTGTTCCGCAACGCGGGGGGGGGGGCTGCGACCGGGGGGGCATGTGAGCCACCATGCCACCATGTTGAGGAGTGAGCCACCGCCGCTCAGAGGGGGGGGGGCTGCGACCCTCTAAGGGGGGTGCTCAAACCGCAAAGGGGGGGCTGCAGCACACCCAGCCCCCCCTAAATACGCCACTGGCTCCCACGTGTATTTTATTGATTTTTTTAATAACACTAGAAAGCTCGGCTTGGTCAAGCCTGGATTGACCAAAAGGCTCGAATAAAAATCCAGGCTTGTACAAACCTGGATCTAAAAAAAGCTCGGATAAAAATCCAGGCTTGCGCACAAAAGCCTAGCTTTTGTGTTTCGAAATTTGACGTTTTTTGAAGCTTTGGTTTTATACACCAGTTCTTTTCTGTGTTAATGGCTGACGAAACGGTTCCTAAAGCGGTGCATGTCCAACCGAAAGAAAGTAGCTCTATGCCATGGCAAGTTCATGTTTTTGTCATTCTTTTTTTACGCTTTGAAGACGTGATCTCGCAGTGCGCGTGATAATGATAGCTTCTTTTAAATCTTATTTTATGAACTTGGATTTAGTTTAGTTTGTATATAAAACATTTTGTTGTTAAGACCATTTAGACTGTATAATGTGTACCAGCACGCCGAATTTAGCTATAACAATTTGGTGCGCTAGTTTAGTTTGTATGATATATAACTAAGTTCTAACAACTGGATCAAGTGCAGTTGGGGGGGGGGATAGTGGACGTATTTTTTGGAGTAGAGCACCTTAAGGGAAGCATTTTTTGCAATAGAACCCCTATCCACAAATTTGGAATT
Organism: Trissonchulus sp. WLG1_4; assembly: GCA_030248245.1. Lineage (NCBI taxonomy): Eukaryota > Metazoa > Nematoda > Enoplea > Enoplida > Ironidae > Trissonchulus > Trissonchulus sp. WLG1_4. The sequence continues at coordinate 2,043 of JASANF010012509.1, read as the reverse complement.
TTTGAGCTATATATGACCCCTTGAAAATGGCATTTTCATTTGTCAGTGTTTTTGGAAGTGAGCATAGGCAAAATTTTGAAAAAATGGCCATAATCTTTGTTTTTGGATTGTTTTGAGTGCGTTATGATGTTTTATGTCATAGTCTAGGCTTAGCTGGCAGGATTCTCTAGGCAAAGCTGGCAAACTTTTTCCTGAAAATTTATAATTTTTAGTACCTAAGCTTGAGCCTAAGCCTAAGCCTGAACCTAACCCTTAGTCTAAGCCTGATACTAAGCCTAAGCCCCATACTAAGCCTAAGCCCAAGCCTAAATTAAGGCCAAGTTCAGATTTGGTCAAATATTGGACGATTCTGGTGAATTTTTCGAATGGAATGGGGTCAGGGTGCCTTTGCTTTGATTCTGAAAAATTGTAAACATTATATATATGTCGTTTTGAACGGAAAAAACAAATGTTTCCAAAAAAAATTGCGAAAACGTCCCTCACGGAGGGTTCAGTTGTTGTTGTTGTTGTTGTCGGCGGCCTGAATCGCGTCACGCCGGCAACGACCGGCGAGCCAACGCGACCACTGCCACGGGGTTGTCGTTGAGCACGGAAATGCTGGGGGTCGGGTCTCCGAAAAACTGTAGGCGCAGGTTAACAAGGGCCGGGCAGTCTACCAACCAGTGTTGGACTGTCTGCGGCTGTTCCCTGCATTTTGGGCAAATAGGGTCGGCTCCGGGAGAGATGAGCGCGTAATACGCTGCTAGCTTGCGGCAGTGCCCTGTTCTTAGTTGGGCCACAAGTACCGCATCCTTCCTGTTCAGTGTGGCTGTGATAGGGTTCAGTTGCAGTGGCGTATCCAGGATTTCGCAAAGGGGGGTGGGCTGCGACGCAAGGGGGGGGGGGGGGGTGGGTGCGGAGCAACGCGAGCCACCGCCGCTCAAAGGGGCGGGCTGCGACCCTCTAAGGGGAGGGGGGGGGGCTACAGCCCCCCCCAAGCCCACCCCCCCTAAATACGCCACTGTTCAGTTGTCGGGGGGGTATATAGTATCTCAAACAATCCAAAAAATGAAATAGGGATTCTTGAAGCAAAAATGCTTCCCCCATCCCCAAGGTGCTCTACTAAAAAAAATAGGTCCCCAATTTCCCCTTCAACTGCATTTAACCCCTAACAACTCATGTGTATTAACGTTATAGGGTTGAAAAATATCGACCATCTAGACTGAAAGACATTGTTGGCAACGAAGAGACAGTCAGTCGACTGAAAGTAAGTTCAGGTTTAGTTCATTTTCGTGTCAATTTATTAGGGATGTCGCGGATATCCGCATCCGCGGATGATCCGCAACTTTTTGACATCCGCATCCGCATCCGCAAAAATTTAATGCGGATGTGCGGATGTTGCAGATTCGGCAAAATTTAGTAAAAATGTAAAAATCGGACGACAAATTTGATTTTTGTGCATGTATATGCCAATATTTTTGCTCTTAAAACAGTGGATGAAACTTTATTCTAGGCTTTTTTACCTCATTGTGAGTTGCAAATCGCTCTTTTCTAAAGTAGGCTTCATGAATATTTGATATTGCTATGTTTGAGAGAGACTAGTCTACAAACTTGTCAAGCAATAATTGTCAAAACAATATTATCAGTTTTTAACTTGCATGCTTTCGTAGATTAGAAAGAATAGACAGAGTACGTATACTGATTATACACCAACCAAAGCCAAAAGCATCAAGTTGCCAGAGGGTCACGTCGATAGCGTTAACCAATAGCGTTTTAAACAAACTGTTGATGGCGGCGCATGGCTTAGAAGATATGTATAATGAATACACAACTTCGATACAACTGTTTTATCTAAGTCTCATTCCTTAGTACTTGCATTCTTGCATTCATACTTGCTATTTTTAGTATATTATGTGTTTTTTGGTGAAAAATTTTTCAAAAATTCGGCTCATAACTCGTTTAGAACGTATTCTAAAAAGATCCGTATCGGCATCCGCGCGGATGTCAGAAGTCAACATCCGCATCCGCATCCGCGGATGTTCAAAAAGTCACATCCGCGACATC
>JASANF010012508.1:0-11502 GCA_030248245.1 Trissonchulus sp. WLG1_4 | reverse complement strand
CAAAACGACCCCAAGAAACTTCAAAGGGTACAAGAAAAAAGACGGCGGGAACACTTCAACAAGCACTCAAGAAGCTAGGATGGAAGACTGGGTGAACACTACGCTACACAAACTATACTATGATATCAAAAGTCCGGTTGCATACTCTAGTGTCCAAAAATTGTATACGGCTGCAAAACAACATGGAATAACACTTGCTCAGGTAAAACAATGGCTTAAGGGCCAGCATACTTATACTATCCATAAGCCTATACGACGGAAATTTGCAAAAAGCAAGTATATTGTGGCTCATACTAACGATTGTTGGCAAATTGATTTGGCTGATATGGTCTCTATTGCAAAACACAATGATGGCCATAAGTTTCTGTTAACGTGCATAGATATTTTCTCAAAGTATGCGTGGGCAATACCAGTAAAAACTAAAAGTGGCAAGGATATCACAAAAGCTTTCTCGACCATGGAACGAAAACCTATAGTTGTTCAGTCGGATAAAGGAAAAGAGTTTTTGAATAAGGAATTTCAGCAACATCTCAGCAAAAATAGCATTAGATTTGCAACTTGTAATAATTCAGACATAAAGTGTAGTATAGTAGAAAGATTCAATAGGACACTAAAGACTAAAATTTGGAAATACTTTACATATAGTCGGACTTATCGCTATATTGATGTTTACCTGACATTCTCCATGCTTACAACAATTCTCGCCATAGGACTATTGGCATGACGCCTACACAAGCTTCAAGACCAGGAAATGAGCAAAGCGTCTTTAGCAAACTAACAATTCCTAACAAACAAAGTAAATGTTGTTTGAGTATAGGTGATATTGTAAGAATCAGTAAAACTAAAGGAACGTTTGAAAAAGGTTATTTACCAAATTGGTCCGAAGAATTATTTGAGGTTGTACGAATGCAAGACATGAATGGTGTACCCATGTATTACCTTAAAAATATGGCAGGTGAACCAATAACTGGTGGATTTTATCAGCAAGAGTTGCAAGTAGTGACAAAGCCGGAAACTTACTGGGTAGAAAAGGTTATAAAAACAGGAAGAAGGCGTGGTGGGAAAAAAGAGTATTTAGTAAAGTTGTTAGGATATCCGGATACACGTTCAGCACTACTGACCCACCGGTGGGTCAGTCCGTTTTCAACTGACAGACTGCTGACCCACCGGTGGGTCAGATGGCCCTACATTATACACTAAGCATAAAGTTTGTAGTTTGTAGCAGATAACATCATTTATGATTTTAGTGCATGCTGAAAGCTCTAATTACTAATAGATAGAATGCTATAGACTAATTGATAACGATAAGTTCTGTATAGATTAAATTAGTATTAAAAACTAAACACAAATAGTCTCAGCTGTTATTCCCAATATTTATAGTAGTGAACGTGTTAATAGTTGGGTTAGTGATGGATTTTTTTCTTCATCTGCCTAGTAACAGTCTACCAGATAATACCCTCAGCAACTTCAAAGTTAAGCTACCGCAGAGAATTAGCTTAAGGGGGCGCTCCGAGAATCAAGGATGTGGGCCGTATTTTTTAAAAACAGCTAAAATGACCTATCATTTTTGAAGAAAAGTTGCCCAAAATATTATTTCTGATGTTTTGACGCGCATATCTCCATAGCAAAAAATTTGGAAAAAATTGGACAATTTACTGATTTTATTCGACTTTTACACAAATTCAGCAAGTAAGCCAGTGCATCAACGCTTTTTGAGGTTTTCCAAACAGACGATACGTAAATTTTATTAGTCGTAATGAAAAATTAAAACAATTTTATTGCGTTCTGTGCAAAAAAATTGCACAAGAACCCATTTTCAGAAGCAGCAGACTCAAATATAGGCTGTGTGAATACAAAACCAATTTTTCGGCATTCGATTATAAAATGCTGGCAATATATTTTTCTACAAAATTTTGCACAATTATAGTCTTAGGCTCTGCGAAGTTGAACAATTTTTTAGTTTTTTAAAACAAAGCTTAGAAAATTTTTTATGTGAATTTTATTGCTCAGAGCTTGACTTCGAAAACACATAATGACATTTTTTATCCAAATCCGACATAAATGTTAAAAACCAAAATAATGTTCAACTAGAGAAGCACATAAGCTGCATTTTGGTATATAAAGTGTGACTATACGCAAAGTATAAGCAGAGTTATCGTTTGCCGAAAATTCACTCCCGTTTGGTGCTCTGGGAGTCACGTGACATGATCACGTTATTTGAAATTTTGCTTCCAGTGTTGTTTTGTGCCATACTAAATATATGTATAGTAAAGTTTGACATTGACCAACTTTTTTGCCAATTTCCGATGTAACCCCCGATTCCCGGAGCGCCCCCTTAAGTGGTGAATGGGAAGTGGCATTGGTAGAACTTATATATCCAGCAACATGGTGTAATATGGGCGATGACACGCATTCTGTCATTAGATTAAAGTACAAAGACGGTTCGTCTCATGTCAAGATGATTCCTCAACGCCATTATGCACATATTGAAGACCTATGTGAAGGCTTAAATTACACTCTAAGGCACATGAATCAAGGAAAATTACAGTGCAAGTTTCGCTTCAAGGCCTTGACTAAACGTGTGGAATTTGCTATTTTTCAAAATGAGCATGCTGATGAATTTAAGAAGCTGAAAATGACACCGAGAATAGCCTACATGCTAGGTTTTGACAGTGTTTACATCAGATCTAACAATTTATCGCCATCCATAGAAAACCAACTAGAAACTGCAAAAACGGCAGAAAAAGCACCAGATCTTAGAGCAGGATTTTATTCAATGTTTGTCTATTGCGACGTTGTTTCACCACAAATAGTCGGCAATACATTTGCGCCACTCATTCGCGTACTAAATGTAGAAGGAAAGCAGGGTGAAGTAGTCGATAAGATTTATCATAACCCACACTATGTCACAGTCCTAAAGAAAGACTTTGATACCATAGAAATCAATATAAACGATGACAGTGGAGTACCGGTAAGGTTTGAATACGGTAAAGTTTTTGCTAAACTTCATTTTCGAAAAATACACTAGCACTGGTCGATAATCCATCATGCGTACCACGTATTATCCAGAGAGTGTCGGCACATGGCAAGATAATCTCTTGCAAGTAGGCAGTGGTAGAGTCTACGCAGGATCACCATATCAGAGAGGTGCAGGCATAGGTAGTTTTTTCAAAGGACTTTTTCGCACAATTTGGCCAACTGTTAAAAAAGTTGGGTTAGAGGCAGGAAAGCAGGCCCTAACTGCAGCCAGCGAAGTTTCCGGTGATTACTTAAAGGGGCAAAATGTTAAACAATCACTAAAAAGAAGAAGCAAACAAGCCTTTGGAAGAACTCTCGGCAAGTTGGGTGAAGATCTAGCGCAGTCAGGGGAAGGGCTTGGCTATAGACCGAAAAGCATAAAAGGCGTCAAGAGACTCAAGAAGCGTCGAAAAGATATTTACACTTGAGATAGTTATGGCTAAACAAGTTGATGAATCTTCCTTGCCTGGGTTCAAGAGTGAGCTCGATCTTTTCTCTACACCACCAACTCAAGTGGCAGTAGAAAAAGGCTATTGGGCAGAATATTACCCTCAGAATCCTGTTACCAATGAAGGTCCATATCGCATACATGTACCAAAAGACTCGTTTATGCAGGCACAGTTGCAGTTGCTCCTATCAACTTGATTGGAAAGACATTCATTGAGCGACTGGTAGTGAAACTAAATGATAAGGAAATTTACAACTCAGGTCCACTGTATGCCTATCAAACGTACATGGAAACTTTGGTAAATTTTGGTTGGGATGCCAAAAATTCTCATTTACAAACAGTAATGTTTTACAAAGATGCAGTCGGTCATTTCGAAGACCTAGCTAGTGTTGCCATAGTAGCGCGAGGAAAACCACTTACTGAAGGTAACTATGTCGAACTCATGGCCCCACTGCATTGTGACTTATTCAAGCAGGATCGTTATTTGCTTAGCGACTGTGATTTGTCCATTGAAATTTATCGTAATTCAGACAGTTTTTGCTTATTGTCCAGTAGTAGGCATAAAATTACTGTTGAGGATATGCGATGGTATGTGTATAAGGTGAAACCACAGGAATCACTCAGTCTTGCTATTGAAAACATTCTTAGCAGTAACAAGACTGCAAAATATCCACTGAAGAGAACCAGGTAGTTTCCAGGCATTTGCCTAGCGGAGTACAGTCTGTGGTTGAAAATTCAATTTTTACTGGTCAACTCCCTAGAAAGGTAATAGTGGCAATGGTGAATGCAACAGCAATTAATGAAAAATTTGAAAGAAACCCACTAAAACTTGAGCATTGCAATGTTAGTGAAATTGCGTTAAAGTGTGGCGATGAGTAAATTCCAAAATATCCACTAAGATGTCACTGGAATGAGTACAACTATACTTTTCCTTACACATATTTGCATGAAGCTAATGATATGGCCAATAGCGATCTCGGTACAGACATAACCTATGAGGAATTTAAAAGGGGTTATACCATGTTTGCTTTTGATCTAACTGCAGATAATGTGGACAGTGGAGTAATGCAGCTTATTCGTGAAGCTGATTTGAGCCTATCTATGCAGTTTAGTATTCCGCTTACTCAATATATACATGGCGTTCAACTAATAATATATGGTGAATTTGATAATTTGATTGCACTAGACTCAAACAGAACACCATTTTATGACTATGCAGCCTAAACATCAAAATAAATAGCTGTTATGGATACTCTAGAGTTGGAAAGGGTTATAGCAAGAGACAAGTGTATGAAAAAGTATTTTCTGGGGGTTTTTGCCTCGGATCAGTTACCTGAACTGTTTGTTAGACCAGCTTGTTTTATTGCAAATGTTAAACGCCGCTTTACAACATCGGCTTTATTTCCAGACTGCCCAAGCAGCCAGCCAAAAAACCGAAAGAGCAAACAACAAGGGCTCGGCTTAGAGCCGTAGCCAAAACATAGGATAGCCGAAAGGCCAGCGTGGCATTTCGGCTAAGTTAAAACATAAAGATTAGCCGATAGGTAGGTAGGGTTACGGTAGGGGGGGGAAGGCGAAGGAGAATAAGACTTTACACACCCCGGGGGAGGAGAAAAACGACCTCGTTTTTGATGGTATCCCATTGATCTGTGGTGGTACAGCCACCCGCAATTAGCTACAATACACAAAATCGCAAATGTAAACAACAAAATTACAACAGAAAAATGTCACAGTTGATGAATACAGTTTGAGAAAATTAAATCACACCTATATTTACAATGAGTCTTCAGTCAGTCAGTTCTATTCAGTCATGGTTAATTCGGTGGGAAGGCTTGCTGTTGGGGGCCCTGGGGTCGCGATGTCCAGGATACAGGGAGTGAATCAATGGGGGTAATTTGGCCGTTGTGGAGTATGAACGTGGCCGTGATGAGCATTGGTGGGGGCCCTTGAGGTGTGATGGGCGCCTGGAAGGGGGTGTTGGGTCCCGCGCCGAAAACGGTCTGCGGTCGTAGGGGGTAGGGGGCTGTCGGTGGGGCTGAAACGGAAGAACCTGCGCCATGAGATGACTGCAGTGTGGGGCTCCCTAACAATTGGTATGGACTAGATTGGTAGCAAGGGTATGGTGGGTAATTTGTGTGAGACGTATGCTGAAAGTGGGGGTTTACATATGCATGATGGGTGTAGTTGGGGCCTACGGTGCCTGGCTCTGGCAAGGCCAGTAGCTGGGGTTGCTGTACTGATGTCCTGAGTACTGACTGTGTAGTTTGAGCGGGGAATGTGGCTTGTAGTGTATTACTACCTACGTTTGGGGGTGTGGGAAACCTTGAATTATGCATTGGCGTTGCCGTTAGGAGTGGTTGCCGTAATGAGTGCCCGTCACCAAGAAGTGGCACTCGACAGCGGATTGGTGAGGTCGTTACCCTGGGAGTGGGCTCAACGGTCATACTAGGGTGGGTTGAGTTTGGCGTTTGGCCTTGCTGTTCGTTCGTAGGCCCGAGCGACCTACTATTATCCCTGTTTTGATCTCCTAGAGCCTGCTGCTTACAGGGGGGTTCCTTAGGTTGTAGCTGCGTGGTAACCACGTCAGCAGTGCCTTTTCCTAAACTAGTACTTAGGGTGGTGGGGCTTTTGGTGACTGATGGACGTACCTCATGTCTGGGGTGGTATGGGCGCGATGAGGGTCCTGGTGGCGCGCTGGGTGGATTTGCTCGCGGGTTCGGCTGGGCCATTTTGTATTTATCCTTTGTGATCTTTCGGCCACAGCGAGCGAGGTTTGGGACGAAGCTGCACCACTGCTTCCATACGACGTCAGTTCCTTTGTTGGAGATGTGCAGCTGGTCGTCAAAGAGCTCGGGTCGCAGCAAGGGTCCATCAAAGAAAGGGGAATGGTCAAGGGGGATGTAGGTGAACCCGTTGATGGTGCATGAGTCCAGCATGAACGAGTTGAACTGGTCGAGGAGGGAACTGGACAGGTCGTATTGGTCTTGTGGGGTAATGCCAGAGACGTAGACCCGATCGGCCATGTCCCCAAAAATGTTGACCAATATTTGGAATCCCCGACGCCAGAAGGATTCGTCGCGCAGGATGTCGATGATGCCGAAGTTGATGATGACGAAATTGTAACTGTTCGGCATTATACCATACTCGGCCACTAGGCGTTGCGCGTCGACCATTGTTGTGCCGCCTCGTACGACAACGTCGCCGCCTTCCAGCCATGCGACATGCCTCATTTCCGAGTTGGAGAGGATTAGGCCCGTCTTTGCCAATGGTGCGAGCATTCGGCCACTGCACCAATCGGCGACGTCATCATCGGGGGCCACGGGGACTGACGTTTTGAATTCCGTCACGAATTGTTTGATCACCTCGCCGTAGCGGTTTTGGCCCGGCCATGCCTCAGACGCGAGCGATTTACCGGTGCTGCTTCCGGTTTGCCACAATTGGTCTTTTCCACACGCCCGAAAACAGGCGTTAGTGGGCAGGGAATGAAGGAATTGGCCGACCTCTGGCTGCTGCTTAGCAACTAGCCGTAGGATCGAAATCAGGACGTCTTCTCTGACCAAGATCCAGGCAGGGGACTCATCACGTGCAAGCGCATCCATCTGTTGCCGCACCAAAGCAAGTTCTTTTTTGTCTCGAGCGTTCAGCACTTTGTCGGCAAAGAATTGGCGGTCTTGCTGAAACAGGCCGACATACAGCTCTGCTTGCAGTATGCACCAAAACTCGAGTTTTTTGGGCTTGGTGTTGACGATGATTCTTTGGGGGCGCAAGGGGGATAGTGGAAAGTCGTGGTCTGACACGTTGATGATTGTAGGGTTTGGGGGGCTGTGGGGGGGCGATGAGTCCGGGGGGAATTGGGGTGTGGGGGCACAGTCCATGTCTGGGGCGACCACCGCAGTTTCTTCGTCGCCCGATTCATCGAGCACAATGATGTCGCTCTGATCATCATCAGTAGCGGCCATTGCTGTCATCGAGCGTACCTGAAATGAAATAAGCAAACAGTTACAAGGAGAAAATAAATAAATACTGACACACGAATGATATATTATAGGGAGCCTGTAAAGTACGGAGTGCTCCACTATTCTGTACATTCTATCTGTACATTCTATACATGGGGTAAAAATGCATCACACTCGAGGGCGCAGATTATATCCGTGGCCCAGCGCTGTGATCGCATTCTTTGTAATAGCTGTGGTATTCTGGGGATTTTTCCTTATGGTATCTGGTTTGTTTAGTGTGTTCGTTGCAGACGGAAAGTCTTGCAATGCGGGCATTTCTCGTATGTGACAGCGTTTTACTAAGTTTACATGTATCCACTCTGGTTCTGAGTTAGGTTTATTGATTGGTAATATTAGGATGTTTGGGAGATTCGCATCGATGATTCGCATCGGTCCGAGCCATTGGTGTGTGAGTTTTGGTGTGAGTCCTGGTTTAGTCACGGGTTTGTGTACGTAGACTGTGTCGCCAATTTGGAATTGGCTGTCTTTTGCGCGTTTGTCGTACTGTTTTTTATATGTATTTTGTGCCTTTAAGATGTTTTTAGTCGTAATTTCCCATGCCAGTTTGAGGTTCTGTGCCAGGAAATTTGGGTAAGGAGGGTTGTCCTGGTATTTAGGGTTCGGCGCACCTATGGTCAGGTCAAAGGGTATGATGGGGTCGCGACCATACATCAAAAAGAATGGCGACTCCCTTGTCGAAGCGTGCGGTGCTACTCTGAGGCTAAAGAGTGCGCTAGCTATATGTTCATCCCAGTCGTTCTGTTGAGTGTTAGTATACATACTCAGAATGGTCATAACCGTAGCATGCTGTCGTTCGATTTGACCATTGCACTGTGGGTGATATGGGGTTGTATTGACCTTTTTAATGTCGAACAATAGACAGAGCTCACTTATAATAGTGGACAAGAAGTTTGCTCCTTTGTCCGAAACCAATACTGATGGTGGGCCATATCGTGCTATTATTTGCTCGAAGAAAATTTTGGCGATTGTTTCTGCTTTTCCATCTGGAATTGCAAATGCTTCCGGAAATTTCGTGAAAGCGTCCTGAAACTCAAGCAGGTACTTATTCTGGCGGGTTGTCAAAGGTAACGGTCCTGTAATGTCTACATGGACGCGATACCATGGTCCGCTTGGGGCAATGGGGACCAACGGCGCTTTTACGCCTGGTTTAGGGTTTTTCCGAGTCGCACATCGGGTGCATGACTGTACATAGGCCTTTATTTCTGAGCGCATTTTGGGCCAAGCGTAGCGTTGGCGGATTCGTTGGTAGGTCTTGTCGAATCCCATATGTCCGGCCAACGCTGAATCGTGATATGCCTGGAGTACATTTTCGCGAAGTTTCTTTGGCAATACCAGTGGAGGTCCTTGTCGGGTTGTCTTTCCCGTTGGCCTCAACACCAATACATTATTTTCTAGCCTGCAGGCCTTGGCGAAGTTTTTCAGATTGTTGGGCAGGATTATGTTTTCGTCCTTCAGGTGGTCAATAATTAATTTCAATTCGGGGTCGTTTCTTTGTTCCTCTTCGATTGATACGTTTGTCGGCATGGCTTGTATCGTTGCCGCTAATCTGCTGAGGGCGTCTGCATTTGCATTGGATTTTCCTGGTCGATGTACGATCTCTATGTCGTACGCTTGTAGGATAAGTGCCCATCGCGCAAGTCGAGGTGCTGGGTTTTTCACGGAAAGTAACCACTTCAGGGGTTGGCAATCTGTGACCACTTTGAACTTTTGACCATACAGATAGCATCGGAAGTGCTCAATGCTCCAGACAAGAGCAAGCGCCTCGAGTTCTACGGAGGGGTAATTCCTTTCGTGTTTTTGAAGGCTGCGACTTGCGTATGCCACGACGCGTTCCTGGTCGTCATGTACCTGACTTAGTATGGCGCCTAAGCCATTCCCACTCGCGTCGCACTGTAAGATGAATTGTTTTTTGAAGTTTGGGAACGCCAGGATCGGAGGGCTAATCAAACGATGCTTGAGCTCGTCAAAGCTGTGCTGGCAGGCCTCTGACCAGATAAATTTAGTTCCTTTGGTGAGCAACTTGTTTAGAGGCTGGGCAAGGGCAGAAAAGTTTTTAACAAACCTTCGGTAATATGATGCCAGGCCTAAGAAACGACGGACTTGGTTGATGTCTTTTGGCGCTGGGTAAGTCTTGACGTTGATGATTTTGGCAGGGTCCGGTCGGATACCATCACGAGAAATGATGTGACCTAGAAATCCGATAGATTGTTTTGCAAAGAAGCATTTCTTTGGCTTTAACTTCAGGTTGTAGCACTTTAGACGGTCGAGAACGGTAACTATGTCCTGCAGATGTTGTTCGAACGTTGGGCTGAAGATCAGGACATCGTCTAGGTAGCAAAGGCAGATTTGAGGGCTTAGCCCCGTTAATGCAAAATCCATCAGGCGTTCGAACGTAGCGGGGGCATTTACCAGTCCGAACGGCATACAGTTAAATTCCCAGAGACCCATGAATGAGGTAAATGCTGTTTTTTCACGATCCTTTGGGTCCATTTGGACTTGCCAATACCCCGATGCTAGATCTAGTGACGAAAAATACTTTGCATTTTGTAGAGAATCGAGCAACTGGTCGATTCGGGGAAGGGGATAAGTGTCAATTTTCGTGATCTTGTTCAGTTTGCGGTAGTCGACGCAGAATCTATCGGTGCCGTCCTTTTTCTTTACAATCACAATTGGGCTTGACCATGGCGATTTACTAGGTCGGATTATGTTTTTCTGGTGCATTTCCTGTATATGTTTGCGTATCACTTCTTCTTGGGCCATCGGAATGCGATAGGGTCTCTGCTTGATGGGTGGGTTATCACCCGTATCGATCCGATGCTTAACTATATCTGTTTGTCCTAAGTCCAACGATGTCGCTGCAAAAACGTCTGCTCTCGTTTGTAAAACTGTCATCAGCTCTTCCTTTTGCCCGTTGGAAAGGTCTGAGGATGATAAATCTAGCTGTGATAGGGCATTTGGTTTGGCGAAGCTCTTATCAGCAATCAGAAATGTTGCTATTTTTGGGATACTCTCTAGCTGTCCGATTTTGGTACCGGCGTATAGCTTGACTGGCGTTTGGTGAGGGTTAGCAAGCCGTGTAGGTACATAGGTTGTTTGCGGTCGAACCAAAATACGGGCCACGAAAACGTTTTGACGTCCTTTTGAGGGCTCAAGAATGAAGTCGTCGTTGCTCAGTGGTTCGAGTGTGTACGTTGGTACGATAGCTTCTGTACGCGGCGGTACAATGAGGTCACTATGTAGATAAACCGGGTGCTCCACTCGGTTAGCGTTCAAGTCTTGACGTTCTCCGGCGACGCGTACGGATGGGGACGAGAAGTCAATCACTATTGGGCCGAATTTCGCCAGTAAATCGCGTCCGAGGATACAATCGATGTAGTCGTGCTTAATGACATGGGCTACGTGCTCGTGTGTTTGGTTTCCAATTTTGAAAGCAACCAGCAGTGCACCGAGGATCACTAGACTATGTCCAGATGCTGAGAATGCTCTGGTAACTGTTGTCTTCATGGGTCCTATCTTGGCTTGCACTCGGGTTGATACTAGAGTCAGGAACGAGCCCGTGTCTAGTAGAGCTCGATGCTTCATGCCGTTAATCCAGGCCTGTATCATTGGTGGGGCTACAGGTGACGGTGGAGAGATCTCGTACGATGGTGGCCACAACGTATTTCGGGCACTCTGTTCGTCAACTGATTGGTTTCGATGCACTTCCTGTGTTCGTGTTGTTGTGTTACAGAGAGTTTGCCCGTCGCCGTTGTCGTCAAACGTGTCCTCAGTACTCTCGCGTTGTGTTCGTCTGTTTAGCCAACGGCGTCGTAGGAGGTACTGGCCGATGATGTAGAGAAAAGCTACGGTAGCCACTATGACAGCTGCTACTACCGCAATATTTATTAAGAGTTGCAAGGGTCCTTTTAGCAGGTCATCCAGAATTGTCCCTACTCCCTTCGAAGCTGCGGTTATTATTTCGGAACCACCTTCTCCTACTCCTTCCAAGATATCCTTGACTGCATGTCCACTACTTTCTAA
>JASANF010012507.1:0-17023 GCA_030248245.1 Trissonchulus sp. WLG1_4 | reverse complement strand
CTTTCTGCCGGTGTTTGCGTTTTTTTGACGCGACCTGTGAGACTGTCAGTGCATGCGTGAGTTTGCCATGCATCGCGTTGATAACCATACAGCCTACCTCTAGTTTTGCCCCGACTTCGTTCCTTGTTTTTGACATCCAGTCACAGTCCTTGAAAAAATGTGCTTGACGTCTGAATGTGCTAGCCTTTATTTACCGAAGTAGTACAAATGGAAAAAGTATGTATCATTTGGGCGCTTGGTTCCCTATCAGCTGGGACAAGCGATGCACTATATGTGCACAGAGTACTTCTATACTGATATTAATAATAATGGCCACTTGAGATATCAATGGAGACTCGACGTTTTGTAATGGCGTGCTTACTCCAAAAACAAGTTTTTAAGCGTGCTTACACAAAAAAAATTATGGTTTTGAGAATATATATTGGTTCAAAAATTTCAATGCAATTTATCACGACTTTCTTCGTCAAACATGCACTACCGATTCCAAATTTGATGCTAGCACTATTAGCATGACCAAAAACAACTACGTTTCAAGAAGAATGAGTAATTTTAAGAAAAAATAAAAAAATAAAAATTGTGAAAATTGTGAAAATTGTCCGTTATTGCCTGGTATCGACATTTTGCTAAATTTGTTAAAACGACATGCGAATAAATTTACTTTGGAATGAAGAGATATTTCTGTTGTTTTAGACTTGGCAGTTACAGGACCAAGCTTGGTACATCAACTATACAAAGTCCTGGTTCACTTTTCTTTCAAAACTGTTGGAATTGTTTTCTGAAGTTTAAGTCAAATCAAAATTTTGAAAAAGTAACCAGGATTCTAGCATTAAAACAGACAATACAAGTTAATTGTTAAAAATATTAGTGAATACATATTAGCAGCAGTGTCATAAAAAACTGAATTGCGTGCGTAATTACAGTACTGGAAATTAGATTATACAATGTTCCTAAAAGTCTGCTATATTTAATGAAAATATTCATTGTTGCCTATCACTGTTGCTAATGAACACCATATTTGCTGGGCCACATTCATGGCCTTTGTGGCGTTGCCTAGCTAAGGCCTCGGGTCGCATGTCCTCGTAGATCCAACGGATCATAGCAGTCCGCATCCCACCCAGAGGATTTTGCCGATAAGCCTCGGCCATGACAGCGTTGTTGGAATCAGTGCTGGCTAAAATTGAACGCACAGACTAAAAATAAATTTTTTGGTTTTTAAACCTTGAATTGTTAGAATGTTTCAAATTATACAGGCTTAGCTTTAACTTTTTGAAATTACTAAACTACGTGAAATTGATGTAATATGGTAAGCAGATTTGTTACATAATCAGCTCGGTGAGAACAAAACATTTTAACCATTTATTAAATCAAAATTGGATTATTACATTCGGATGCCTACCATACCCTTTAAACAGATAGTGCCAATTCTATTTCAGGTAAACAACAGTATCAAATTTCTATAAGGTGTTACAATCTCTTCGCCTGTTTTTGGTGTAGTTAGTGTGTAATGTGTATGCTTTCTTGTATTAGTATACACAACAGTATACTAATTAACCATACAGTAATTCGACTGGATTTTGAGAGTAATTTTAAATGCTCAGAAAAACAGAAGACAAATTCCGCCATTGTTAAGATATACGTACAGTACCACATGTCACAAAAGTTCGACAAATGCTTCCGTGAGATTGTCAGCCTTGCACTATAATCCTATTTTGTTGCTCGCAATTCTTTACTTAAAAAAACCAATCTGGTACCGAAGCCAACGTATGTAGCGTATTTCAGTCACGGCTCAAATTCAGTTGAAAATCAGATTACTACGAACTATTCCAAATTATCACGCCAACTGATGGATTATGCTAAAATCCGACCAACATATGTGTCATTTGACTAACATGTTTACTATAACCACGATTCTCTCGATAATTGTTTTAGTCACGGTTAATACAAGACCTGTTCCACTTGACTATTGTTGGTGTTTGACTATTGTATTTGCAATATGCTGTAACTAGTGGCAAAATCTATAGTAACAAATGTTTTTAGTAATTGATGAGTTTGTTTTTATTGTAAGACGAGTTTGAAATAAGCCCATGTTCATAAGCAGTTCATTGAACAAAGAATTAAAAAACTACTAAAAAAGTATTGAAAATTATCAGTGTGTTTCTGACCAATTTGTTCTTGGTTGCTAACGGATTTTAACCCATTTAAATTCAGGTTCCGAGTACGGAGGCGGCAGAGGAAAATGTCGGTTTTGCTATTTAATGATTAGTTTGCAGCCTCTGTTATTGATTGTATGTTCCATTTTTTTGATTAAACTGTTAATGCGACGAACAAATTATTATTGCAATGCAACAGTATGCCAATTTTTCAAGTGAACCCACGGACACGGACCTATAATTTTGCCTAAAAGCAGTCCGAAATGTTTTATTTTGGTTGACATAACGGACTTGGTTACTGCCATATTTAATAGACTTTCAACAATTTTGTGCGCAAATAAAAGTAACAAAGTAGAAGAATTTGCATATACATAGGATGCGGAAGGTAAAGGATTAAGGCCACTTTGCCAATTTTCTTGACTATACTCTTGACTTATGTTAAGATTCGGTTGGTTCTTTGTTCTGTTTGTGTTGTTATAATTTACTTTGTTTTAGGTTAGATTTAAAATCAATAATTATTACTTGAATAATTAGTTATTATTATTATTTAAATCACTAGAAAAAAACTTCATCGTTGTAAGGCCCAGGTATTTTTCAAAATACTTGTTATTTTAAAAGCCTTTGTACTGTGAAAAGTATCGTGGTTAATTATCTTTTATTGAACTTTCAGAGCAAAAAATAAATTATCAAAATTATTTACGACATTACAGTACGAGGCTCAAACACAGCAATAGTAGCCGGATAAACTCTCGGTTTGCTGCGACATCCAAAAAGTCGCAACGTTCCGTCACGCATTTCTTTGTTCTTAACATAATAGATTATAATATTATTCATAGAGTTTATGTTGAACACAATCCAAGCTATTGGAATTATATAATTTTGCTCTAGCAAACTAGCTTCAGCAAAGTTGTAGTATTGCATCACAAATAACGGTATAGTTTGAAGAAAAAAAGTAAAAACCATTACTATGAACAACATTCGTGTGACCTTTGCCTGCCGCTGCATTTTGAGTTTAAGAATACTATCTACCGCGTCTTTTTCTTTTACATTCAATAATGATACTGCTGTAACGTACAGTACTATAGTAACTAACGAAGCAATGGTCTGGTAATTATAAAACACGTTAGCATTATACCATTGAGGAAAAGCCCAGTCCGTATAGCAAATTTGATAATATATTCGACCTGTCGTGTCACTGTTGACAAACGAAACGTAGACTGATAAAACGTGTAAAATTACCGAAAGTCCAAATCCCAACAAAACCATTCCAAAGATATGACTTTTGCGTAGACGAACGTACATTTGAATGCTAGCACAAGCAATTAATCGATCAATAGAAATGAGTAGCGGAATGGTTAGCTCAGAATAAGATCCGATTATGAAAAAAAAGTTATGAGTTTTCCATAAACACTCCCACATTGTGTGTAAAAGAGTAATTTGCTCTGTCACCGCTATATATAGTCTGAAGGTTCCAGCCGAAAACTGTCCTAAACCGTTCAAAAGTTCAGCTATGGCTAAAGCCGCCGGCAAAATGAACTCTTTCTTGTGGAGACATTTCGTTTTCATAATTACAAGAGCAATAATTGCATTACCAATTACTTGAATTGTACCTTGCACGATGTAAATTGCATTTTTCACTTTATATGATGTGGTAAACAAATCAGCTTCTTTCGTATTATTAGACATTGCGAAAACCACACGTGACGATATAACTGTTTGTTTTAAATTTTTGGATAAATGAAAGACGGGCGAAAATCAAATTCTAAAAGCAAAACTTTGCAAAAATTAAGAAAACGTGCAATAATATAACGCAAACAAATTTATATTGCAACAGCTTCAACACACTTACGTAATATAACTCGTCAAAAACAATACAGCTTCAAGCATCAAAAATTTCCAACGGTTAACATACTAACTAACTAACAGAACTAACGTGTTCTAGGAATATGTCTATCATAATTGACGAGTATTGTTCTTGTTATGATTCTAACATGTTTTTCTTCGAAATTCGTGAAAATTTGCTATTTTGTTGGAAAAGGTATACTCAAAATCTGATGATTAAGAGCAAAAAATGTTACTGCAAAAATTCTAATTTACTAGTATTCTTACCGACACGGACAGACACCATGACGCATATTAATTATTAATTAGTCACAGTCTTTTTTAGAAAGTTATAAATAGATATATCATGAGTAGACTTTAAGGAAGGGTATGCATTTATGCGAACAATGATTGCGAACTATGCTCTGGCCGAACAACTTCGTTTCAAGGGGTTGACTAAAATCATCAAGACTTGTCTTGAATAAATGGGGGTGTCCCGTGCGAGTACAATCAAGAGTACATAAAAAAGTATGACACTCGATCTATTATGCATGGAAGCTTGCCTCAAATGCAAAGGGCAAAATAGGCTTTTTATGTACGGTTCACAGAGGGCGGGTACTTCCCTCAGTTCAAAACTTAGTGCTCAACTGAAGGGAGTACCCCCTACTTTTAAGACACTAATGTACTGAACTAAGGGGGATACCCCCTCAGTTGAAGACACAGTACTGAACTAAGGGGGATCCCCTCTTGGTTAAGTACCGGGTCTTGAGTAGGGTTGTTTCAATTATGTGTTTCAATCAATAAAACCAACTTTCAATTTCAATTTCAATATCAATTGTTATTATTAATTGACATTGAAACTGACAATAATTTACCCAAAAATTGATAATAGTTTTGAAATTGAAAATATTTGGTTAAAAATTGATTAATGGTAATGAAATTGAAAGCAATTTAATTGAAGCTGAAATTGAAACTGTATGTTCAATATAAATCATGTTAACATAATAGGCCCGATTCACACAAATATTGCTGCAGCTGTGACCTGAATGAATGAAATTGGCGTAATTTTTATGATACAATGGGTTTACATTAGCATAGCAAGTGTCCTTTTAAAACAATTTGAGAAAAAATGAAAATATAACTGAAATTGAAAATAATTTGAACATTGAAATCAAATATTTGAGGAAAAAATCTATAATGTTACTGAAATTGAAAAGAATTTATTAGTAATCTATGCAGTAATCCCGTATGAGGATAAGTCTTGATATTTTGTATAAACGCAGCGCCACTTTTAGGGTTTGCTTGCATTCAATGGACCTAGGTATGGCCTATCGGTTAAGGCGACTGACTAGTAATCAAAAATAAATGGGGTTCATTCCCACCACTTCTGATTTTTTTTCACTTTTTTTTATAAATGTTAAGTCATATTTTGGTTTTAAGTCGTCTTACAAGTACTTTATAGCACGGCCGAGCCTTTTTTCATACATCTGAATGCGCGCGTGCAGGGAATCCCTCGTGGCACTAGTGCGCCAAAGTCCCCCAACAGTGACTGGATATATTATCGTTCTTGAATTCAAAGAAAAGGTTTTAATCCGAACAATTATGGACAAACTTCTCCGACAAGTGTTGTTTGTAAGGTCAAGGAACGTCGTTAAAAATCACATATTAGATTTTTGTAGCGAAAACTATAACTGTCGTCTGTCGCCAAATCAGCTTGATTATGATGCTGTCAATACATGATCTTATTCTATATTCAACAAGTTCTGTCTTGGTTCACAGAGGCCTTGGTTTATCTGCTAACCTACAAGTTCGTTCTATGACTAGAGCTAGTCATGGTAGTTGACAGTTGACAATTCATCCTCGTAAAAGTCATAAATAGAAATGGGTTCAAGGGTTCATTTTGGTCAATTCCCATACCTAATCCCTAATTGATTCTTCATCATCTGCGGTCCCTCTCTTCAAAGACTTAAGGTGGCGCTCCGAGAATTTTCACGTACTTTGAAAGTTTTATTTTCTTACTTTCATGGTTATGTTGTAATTTAACAAAGTGCGCGGTATCAAATTAAGCATTTTTGCAAAAGAATTTGTCTCTATACAGTTTTTGTGTCTGTCACGTGACTTTATGTAAAAAAATGTCACGTTTACTTTATTTAAAACCTTATTCATAGCACACATAACTCAATTCAAACTCTATCAATCTGGACAAGCTACAGCTCGTTTGAAAGGTTTTCAAACATCTAGGATGATAAATTTTTGTTTTGTGAAATTCTTTTTAAATTTCGAGTTATGACGATTTTTAGCTTTTCATGCAGTTTAAGGGGGCGCTCCGGGAATCTGGAGTTGCCTCAAAAGTCAGCAAAAACCTGATAAAACTAGAACATTACTAAATAAGTAATTAGTATGGTAAAAAACAACCCTTGTGGAAAAATTTTAAATCACGTGATAATGTCTCGTGACTGCCAGAGCACTGCGCGTGAGTGAATTTTCGGCAAGCGATAACTAATAGCATGTGTGTCTTAAACTCATGATTTATATATCAAAATGTAGCCCTTGCGCTCCTCTAGTTAAACATTATTTTCGTTTTCAATTATTTAATGCGAATTTGTTAAAATTGCAATTTTTGTATTTTCGAGGTCAGTCTCTCAACACTAATTCAAGTGGTATCATTTTCACGAACACTATTTAAAAAAAAGAATGTTCAACTGCGCACAATAATAGGCTATCTTTATGCCAAGTTTTAGCCAAATCGGTTGAAGCAACAAAAAGATATCTATTGCCGAAAATTACCGTGAGCACTGCTCAGTATAATTTTTTTGAGCCAGCAACTTTGCGTAGCATTGTCCGATTGCGCTGAAACTTTGCAAAATTTTGGGGAACCGTAACCCTAGTAAAAATCAGTTTAGGTAGCTAAGCAATGTTACACAGTTTTTTAGGTAATGTTAAAAATGTACCAAATCGAACACAGTTTTTTGTAAAAGCCGGTTTGCAGGCAAAAATGGACGAAAAATTTAATCTTGCCGTTTCAAACATTTTTCGACTGCTGTTGTGTGTCTAATGATGTGAATTGATGAATTTTTAATAAATTTTTGCTCAATGTTCACCCATTTGGCAATTTGCCACTAAAAACTGTAAAATTTGGCAATTTTTCAAATATCTTGATATTGGTATTAAATGAAAGCCCACATCATTCTGAGTAACTTTACTTCTTGACAAAAGTCCGAGTTCGTTAGCTGAAAAAAGTTATGGCCCAATAACTTCATTCCCGGAGCGCCCCCTTAAGTTTGTGTGTTTGTTTGTTTATTCAAAAGAAAAAATTAATAAGCACAAAATCCCATACAGAGACATATTATGCTGACAGACATCAAAATATATATATATATATATACATATATATATATATATATATATATATATATATATATATATATATATATATATATATATATATATATATATATATATATATATATATATATATATATATATATAAATATATATATATATATATATATGCGCAAGCTTGTGAACAGTGTACTGCAACATAAAATGTTAGTAATAATTAGTTAATTTCAGTATTATGTAATCACTTTGTATACGAGAAGCATTCAAGTCTGCCGGTTTCGTTTCAATTCTAAAATTTTCAACCGCATATCGAATGCCATGAAACAATACTTTGCTAATTTTTTAAGACATAATCCATTGCGTGAAGTCATTAGTTTTAAAAAAAGTGTTTCAGTTGGTAGGCTAACATCTAAAAATTCGCTAAGTAGCGATAATCTCAACTGACTAAAGGCTGAACATGGTATCAAAAAGTGAATTTCGTTTTCGATTGCAGACAAATTACATAGCCTAGCCTCACGTGGGACTCTGCGTTCAGAGCGTCGGTCCCATCTTCCTCTTTCAAACTCTAAATCGTGAGAACTCATTCGAAGTTTGACTAATGCTGCTAAGTGCTTTCTGTTTTTGATAACACTAAAAAAATATTCAATCTCAAAATCTTTTTTGAACAATTTATATATATCTAAGCTGGGTAAACTTATGATTTCATTTTTCCACTCTAGCAAGAATCGCTTAACCATTTTTTCGCGCATTGTTTAAAAATGCAGTTTTGTTCAATGCTATTTGAGCGGTCCACAGATTCAAAAAACCAAGAACAGACAGGATATTTATCAGACTTGTGACCCATGTTTGTCTATTTGGCTTGGTCAGTGCAAGGTAGCAGAGTGCATAGTAAGCTTGTTTGCGTGGACAAAACAGCGGAGATGTAAGAACTTTACACCAATACTTGAGAAGTAAAAGAATACGATTTATCACCAATGGATATCGGCCACACTCTCCGTAAACTGCAACAGAAGGTGTAGTTGTTTTAACAAGTAGAATGCGTTTTAGAAAGCTTATTTGGACGGTTTCGGTGATATCATGGTTATTGTGCGTAATCCGAAAGTTTGCATTGGAACAAGTCAAATAGCCCCAAGTTTTGCACCCGTAGTTTAACACAGAAATAATCATTGCATCAAATAACTGAAATTTAGTTGTAACACTGAGCTTTAGATTTTCAAAGAGTAAATACAACAAGTAAGTTTTAGCAACCTGGGCTTTTTTAGTCCGGTCTTCTATTAGTTTTGAAGTGCAGATAACTTTTGGCCTTAAGTGAAAACCAAGGTATTTTAGAGATTCTACCCGTTTTAGTTTTTCATTATTATATACTATCTCAAACTAAATTTTGTTTGGACTGTTACAGAGAACAAACGTAGATGATTTTTCGGAATTAACAGTCATGTTCCACTTTTCACAGTAGGAATGTAAAATGTTTATCGTTTTTTGTAATTCAGAACTTGACTCAGCCAGCATAATTAGATCATCAGCATAGAATAAAATTCGGAATGACAAAGTATGCAACTTGACAGATGAAGCGTCATTGCGTTTCATGTAATCATCTAAATCAGATACAAAGACGCTAAAAACATAGGTGACAATACTGCTCCCTGTTGAACGCCTGTGCATGTAGCAAACGATTTTTTTCAAGTCGTTGACACATGACGATGTCATTTGAAACATATTTTTAAAAAGTCGTAGCAGTTTCGCTGAGATCCGTAATTTCATTAATTTGTACAATAAAGCGAGTCTATTGACAGAATCAAAAGCTTTTTCCTGTTGCGCCACAGCGCAACAGGTACTTTATACTTGGTTTGTATAGGATTTGCGAAATCTGTAAATGCACACACTTACCTGACACAAGCCTAGCTTTTGTGTTGTGTGCGTGTGTTTGCTCTTGCCTTGCTGTAGTGATGTGTCGGTCACTACTCACTAGACTGCTGTTAACGGCCAGAGGTATATGCAATACATATATAAGCTGTTATATGCAATATGCATATAACAACAGTGCAGTATTAATTATGGCTTCACTGTAAGAATTCAGTGTACACTGTACATTATCAACAGGATTTTGTTCCACCTGAAGGTGCAAGCTTTGTTATAGGTCTTAATTTCTGTCGCGAAAATGCCACTAAGCGGAAAATATGAAGTAATGTTTAGTATTTGTTTCTAGCACCGTTTGATTTTGCCTATTTTTGACTCTAAGTGAATGGTAAACTATCAACATTTCAATTAACAAAGTTCATTTTAAATTTTAACATGAAAAGTTAGCTGTCAACCGGAACCAGATTTGCGTTAATTTTTTTTAATTATGATTTTATTTTTTTAAAAATTTCATTACTTAGCATCCATTAATGTGATATGTACCCCCAAATTGCTGTTTTAAAATTATTATCTATGAGATTTGCACAAACTCTACATCATCGTGAGATGGCTTCAGATGGTGCAGTACATATATGTACTTTAACATAGCTAACGTCAACATAACATTAGCTTTTTCAGAAATTTGTCAGTCCAAAGTTGCTGTAGGAATGTGTTTAACAATCGACAGAACTTAACGGCAACAAAAAACAAATTTAGAAACCTGACAAAACTATTATTATAGCTCTACTTCTTGTCGAAGACGTCGGAAACAGGAAAGTATACTAAATATAAACAGGCCTTGACAGTATTTCTGGCATCTGGAGTCCCTGTTAATACAGCTATTTGATAATCTTCGTATGGGGAACATCAGGCTTTTAGAAAAAGCTTGCTTATAATGAATGCTCTGAAAAGTGGTGCCCTCCTGAGAACTGTACAAAAATGGGCAAATTTGGTTTTCGCATTGGACGGCCAATCCAAGGCATAATAGAAAGTATCATACTCTACCTATTATGTACTCTTGAAATTATTAATATACTTTTTGTTTGCGAATAGTTTTTGATGCGCAACAGGCCTAATGTTGTCAAACGTTCAACCTTCTCACTTCTCCCTCACTGGACTACTTTTGCAGTAAACTTTTACTTGTTTCCTGTTGTGCCACAGCACAACAGGTCTCTAATTTTGATTTCTGGCATTTTGATTTCCTACATAATTTGTTGTTAGATAATTACAACTCTTTCCAGTTTTTGCATAAACAACTTATTGTAAGATTGCATATAAAAGCATTGAACTTTTGCATACACATTTTACAATAAGATAATTATCTGCTGCACAACAGGTTTTAGCTGACCTGCTGGTCAGCTTACTTGAACATAATTCTTAATACTTACTGAAGGTTTTGCCGCAGGTTGGGCTTGTTTAAGTCTATACTTGCTATGAAAACAGGCTTATGTTCAGCAAGATAAGTTTCAGCTATGCTGTTTAGAACATACAAGTTATCACAGGTCGAATAATATTTTTTGTACGCAAATTGAGACGAGTCGTTGTGATTAATTAGTTTAAACCACTCAAGTATTCTTTTGTTAACACTGCTGTCAAAAACTTTACCAAGATTACTGAGTAACGAAATTCCGCGGTAGTTAGATGGGTTTTTAGGATCTCCATTTTTGTAAATTAAAACTAATCTAGCGACGGTCCAAATCTGCGGATATGCTTCGATTCGAAGCACGGAATTAAACAATTTACTTAAAAGCGGTAATAAATTTTCTTTACCTAATTTTAGTTGTTCATTGAAAATTTGATCCATTCCCGGACTTTTCCCGTTTTTTAAAGAATAATTCAATAGAAGCTCGACATCATCCACTGATATATCATTAACTAGAAGTACTACGTGTTGGTTCTGCAAAAAATACAGTTCCAACTCATTGCTCAGTTCCGTGCTTTGCGGTATTTTATCAGTCTGACTATACAAATTTTTATAATAGTCAAAAACACAGTCGGCGATGGTGTAAAATCTGAGCGCATATTTGGTAATAAGGTTTTCCAAAAATTTGCAGGCTCAGTTGATTTAAGTGTTTCGAGCTTTCTTGATCGGTTTGAGTTAAAGACACGTTTAGCTCTGCGAATAGCTCTTCTATACATTGTTTGAGAATTTTTATATTCATGGAACGTTTGTGGCGTTCTGTATGCAGAATAGTTTTTAACTGCCTGAAAAAACAGCTTTCGAGATTCTGTGCACTGAAAAGTCCACCAGGGTTTTGGATTTTCTCGTTGCACATGTGAAAAGTTTCGAGGTTTTGAAATTGAATTAGCTAAGACAGAATTTAACTTGCTAATGCAACTATTTAATTGATCGGAGTTCCGAAGAGAGCGGCAGACATTTGCTGTTTGTGTTATAAACTGGCTAGTGCCTGTAAGCATTAGAAAGTTTCCAAACATGCGTTCAGTTTCAGCATTCAAAACTTTATGCGTAGTCCTATTATCATCAGGAACGTTACAAGCATGTACAAAACAATTATTTTCAAATTTGAATGACACAGTTAGTGGGCGGTGGGAAGAAAATTCTGTTTTGGAATCTTTTAGTGAAAACTTGTCTTCCACTTTAAAGTTATCGAGTAGGTTGAGTTAACTATAGTCTACTATGACATAATCAACAACGCTTGCCATGTTTGATGTGTTGCTAGATTTATGTCCATGATTTGTGTATTTGCCAATATTACTATCGTCACCAGCTGTGCCATTCAAAATAGTTAACTGCGTCGTACGACATAGGTTTAAAAGCTTGTTACCAAAATTATTTATAATTAAATCTTCCGATTTACGAGCATAGTTTGTGTCTTTTGAGTCAAAAATATTGGGCATTGTTTCATATTTTAATCCATAGACATACTCACAGAACTAAGACTGCCTATTCTGGCATTAAAATCACCTAAAATAACAGCGTAATTTTCTCTACGAAAATGACAAATTGTGCCCGTAAAATCTTCAAACAAATCACAGTTTATTGCATTGTGTCAAGGCGAGTTTGGAGGTGGTATATAAGCAGTACAACTCATTAAATCTTCTAGCAAGCTTGCAAACTTTTTGTCAACTTTAGCCATAAACAAGCCCAACCTGCGGCAAAACCTTCAGTAAGTATTAAGAATTATGTTCAAGTAAGCTGACCAGCAGGTCAGCTAAAACCTGTTGTGCAGCAGATAATTATCTTATTGTAAAATGTGTATGCAAAAGTTCAATGCGTTTTTTATGCAATCTTACAATAAGTTGTTTATGCAAAAACTGGAAAGAGTTTTAATCATCTAACAACAAATTATGTAGGAATGGGTTGTTTTGATGAGTGAGAAGTTTATTCATTCTTTCATGACCAAAAATGACTACAGTTCGCAGGAAACATAAGATGCTGCCAACAAAATTATCTGGTCAAATGTTGGTACTATCCGCAATGTGACACACGCGCACTATGTGACACACATGAACTAAACAAACGCACATTGACATTTTTCCAGCTTACAGTGTAACTTTTGCACTAGACAATGATGTGACGCTCGCGCAGTAGCTCTAATATGCAAAGCAAACTAACGCACAAACGTACATTGCACTACAAACCCAGTGTATTCCGCCAAAAATCAAAATTAGAGACCTGTTGTGCTGTGGCACAACAGGAAAAATCTGGCGTAGTGAAATTTTCAATCATAGTTATAAACGGAGCTATCTCCTTTCGAAGCATCTCCTTTTTATACAGCAATCCCCCTAGAATTACTGAAAGCACGAGAATTAAAAATTTTTCGGTTTACATAAAAAAGATTATAGCCGTTCAATTTGAGATCGTCTATTTAAAAATCAAATTTTCAACTTTCAGCTAAACTCATTATGTCACTCTTACAAAAAAGTCCTGAAAAACAATCAGTTTATCCAAAGCGAGCCCTTGAACATTCGTATAGTTAATTGTAAAAGTGAAATTGCGCAGAATCAATTGGTTTGTATATCACCAACATCCACCAATGGGTGCAAAAACGGGGCTGCAGCACGTTTGAACTCTTCTAAATTCGTATATTTTCTTTTTTGAAACATGGCGCCATTTTTGTAAAAATAGGCTCTTGATTGTCCCCCTTCGTACAGGCGGTGCATAATCGGATAAGCACTGGACCGTAACTTCCTGACTTCCAACGTGAGGTTGTCGCGGACCCAAATATTTGAGGCTAAAAACTCGGCTCGATTCAGTTTGAAATTATCCATGATGCTGCGCTTAGCAATTTGAGTTACTATTTTGATTTTCATAGGTCTCGGTGAGTGATTGCCTCCATGGCGATGTTGTCCCATTCTAAAAGCATCGTTTAGGACTAAACTCGAGTTTTCAACTCCCAGTTTTGTTTCCATGAAATGGGCAGCCACCACCGTTGGACTTTCATCGAGTAGCCCGTAGACGACCAAGTTGTTGGCCTTTAACTGCATTTCGAGGTTATCCGTGTAACTACGTAACGCAGACTGGCCAGTAGTGATGTGAGCGGAAACTGAAACTGAAACTGAAACTAGTTTCAGCTTGTACATGGTTCAGTTTCAGCGCCTGAAACTTAAACTGAAACTGAAACTAAATCCATCCTGCAGCTGAAACCTCAGCTGAAACTGAAACTATTCTAAAGCTGAAACTGAAACTGAAACTTAAACTGAAACTAAAATTTGTCCAGAGCTGAAACAGCAGCTGAAACTAAAATGCCGCTGGAGCTGAAACTGAAACTTAAACTGAAACTGAAATTACGCAGAAGCCGAAACTGAAACTGAAACATAGTTTCAGTTTCAGGTCAACTAAGTTTCCGCCAATGCTGCTTTCAATGTGTGTGTGGGTACGTGTATACACAAGCTGAAACTGAAACTGTAGTTTCAGTTTCAGCCTCAGTCAGTTTCAGTTTCAGCATCCCCTGCGCACAAATTATTGATTTTCTGTCATGCACTAAGCAAGAGTATATAATAGTGTCTTACTCTATGTCTGTATTAGAGATCGGCCGGGGCTGGTGGCGAGCTGCGGTCTGACCGGCCGCCCGGGCCGGGCCGGCCCCGGGCCGACGCTCAGTCAGACGGCCCGGCCCGTGCCCGGCCAGGCTGCACTGCGGCCCGCGGCCCACCACCGGCCCGGGGTCGCGTGGCAGCGGGCCGACCGGGTCGACCGGGCCGCGGGATGAAGAGCTTCAGCCTCAAACCAATCAAATGAAGTTATACATACACAATGGACGTCGCAAAGAAACCCCCGTATGGTCTTCACAGCAACTAGCGACCATTGCCTTCGATTTAAACGCAAGTGCTGTGAGCGGGAACTAAAATCAACGGCGGGTGGACTACACAGTACACTTGACTTATCTCAAGCTTAAATTTATAATTTGACCCAAGTGCGCTGCAACAATGTGAAGATTAGTGCAGTTGACTCAAGTGCGCTGGAAAAATGTGAAGATTGGTGCAGTTGAAGCTCTTTGTAAACGCCTGAGCTGAGACTTAAGTTTTATTTATTTGGTGGGGTGAACGCCACCTACGACAAAACGAATACAAGTTTCTGTATTTTAGCGAAACCTTTCAGCGTTTGACGCTTAACATCAATATTTTACAGTTGAAACTTCAGCTGAAACACAAATTAGTCTGGGATCTTCATATAAGTTGATCGCCGCTGTCACACTGAACTGTATGAACGTGAGATAAAAAGTCGTGCATTCCTTAATTCATTCTACAGTTAGAGTGTAACTGTGTAAGGTCCGAGAGTTCGCGCTATCTTATCATGTCTCTTATCTTATGTACATAGTTCATTAATGTAAGCTTGAGGCTTCACAAGGCAACGTCGACGACCGTATACGCTACGTAGAAAAGTGTGACGAAAACAAAATATAGCAAAACTGAAACTGAAACTGAAACTAAATGCTTCTGGAGCTGAAACTGAAACTGAAACTTAGAATGAAACTAAAATTTCGCCGGAGCTGAAACTACAGCTGAAACTGAAACTAATTTAGCGCTGAAACTGAAACTGAAACTTTAACTGAAACTAAAACATCGATGGAGCTGAAACTACAGCTGAAACTGAAACTAATCTAGAGCTGAAACTGAAACTGAAACTTAAACTGAAACTCGTAAGGCAACTTTAACATCACTACTGGCCAGAACGAATTGTAGACAAAGATCTAGCCGTATTCTGAGCCAAATCGTTAACTGCGCTTAGATTTCCTTTCAAATCATCAATTTCGGAACCCGCTATGCTCTATGCTCTATGTCACCTATTTTCTCAATGAGCGGCTCAATTTTTTCCTTGACCACAATTTGAAACTCGTTTTTCAGACAATCAATCTCGGCTGATTTAGCACATGTCTGTTCTAACTGCGAAATTTTTGTAGAGAATTCGGCAAATTGTTTAGCTAGGTTATCTAGCGCTGAATTAGAGAGTTAGATACAACAGCAGATAGATTATGACTGGATGGGTTAGTTGGAGTAGTTAGATCGAGTGTTGCGATCCGTAATTGTTGACACGAAAATTAATAATACACTGAAACTGTGGAAAACGGTAACTGTGGTAAAAATACTCAATCCAAACGAGCAATAGTGGTAATATATCGGAGCAGGCTTATAGTACAGGCAATTAATCGCAGTGCACGTAATAATGAAGCATCCAATAATCTGATTAATCACGCGTAAACGTGGTTTTGAGGCACTGACAAAAAACACAAATCGATAAATTAAACCAATATAATAGACGCCGTTATGGTAATCAAAGCAATTAAAAATTCAAAAACGAACGTAAAACTGCGATCGATAATAATACTAAATCGATGCTTCACGCGCAATAAGTGGCTAACAGCGTAACACACATCGTTGAGAATAATGCATAGATGATCGCAAACCGGCAAGATGAATAAACTTATTACGAAAGATGATACATAAACAAAATTAGCATCCAAAAAAAGCGAAAATACCGGCAAAAAGTGTATTGGTTAGTTTTTTGTAAGAAACATTCGCTATACTTATATAGTTAATCAAAATGTTGTACTGTTGTAACCATTGTGCACAGATACGCACAAAAAAAATCGATTGCATCAGCAAAGAGAGAGCGAAATGTTAAAACGCAGCCACTCACTAGCGTGCGCAATCAATCAATCTTGAGTATCTCGCTTCAAAGTCCATTTATTAAAAAATGAAAAGTAGTCAGTTTCTTTGATTATTGTTGTATATTGTGTCAAAATTTTATGTTTCAACTCAAAACGTGCGATTTGGAATCTGTGCCCTTTGACAAAAACCTTGGTATTTTATTTTGCTTGGCTTGTTGCTTGTTTTTATTTTTCTGGATGAAGTGATGTAGATTTTCTTCGCGCAAGGCTATGCACATAAACATATAAATTGCAAAATTACAAAACTAAGCCTGAGCCTCAGCCTGAGCCTAAACTAAGCTTGATACTAACTCTGGGACTAAGCCTAAGCCTAAGCCTAAGCTTAAATCCAAACCTGAGCCTAAATTTGAGTATTTTTGAAAACACGCACACTCACATGTGCATAGCCTTGCGAGAAGGAGAGCTTTTTGCTGAAGTGTTATTCAGATAGTAACGCTAAGCGTTTGCTAAGCGCTAAGCGCTTAAGTATGTTTAGAATGTTAGAAGTTCAAGTTTGTGAATACCACTTATGTAGCACTTATAAGCGCTAACACTAAGTGCAAACACTCAGTGGCGGATCCAGGGGGGGGGCGGGGGCCCCGGCCCCCCCCCCCCTTTGGCAAAGAGGGCCCCCTCAAAGAATTTTCCGATACGTTCCCAATTCATCAAATTTAGGCCAAGTATCCAAAAAATTTCCTGGGG
>JASANF010012506.1:0-10924 GCA_030248245.1 Trissonchulus sp. WLG1_4 | reverse complement strand
TTGCAC
The DNA here is from genome assembly GCA_030248245.1 of Trissonchulus sp. WLG1_4. NCBI lineage: Eukaryota > Metazoa > Nematoda > Enoplea > Enoplida > Ironidae > Trissonchulus > Trissonchulus sp. WLG1_4. Next base: position 10,918 of record JASANF010012506.1, on the reverse strand, counting down.
AGGCATACTTTTTTTATCGACCTGAAGTGATTAAAATATACATTTTTTCAAATTTTACGAACATTTCCGGGCTACAGCTCCGTTTACCACTAAAAATACCTACTTTTTTGTTAACATGTGTACCTTGGCTTATGCCTGGTATGCTTCTGAGGACAACTTATGCTGATAATAAAATTGCATGGTTGGTAAATTACTCAAAAATTAGATTTAATTGACTTCTTGAAGCAAATACATCCATTTTCACGCCAAATTTCACTTTCACAACAAAAGTCACACTCCATTTTTGTACATCTGCAAAGCAAGGCTATTTCTTTATTTACCAAAAAAGTGACAACCAATTTTCAGTGCACAGGCATACTTTTTTAACGACCTAAAGTGATTAAAGTATACATTTTTTTCAAGTTTTCCGAAGATTTCAGGGTTACAGCTCTGTTTAGCTCTAAAAATACCTACTTTTTTGTTAACACGTGTACCTTGGCTTATTCACTGTTTACTTCTGAGGACAATTTTTGCTGATAATGAAATTTTATGGAAGGTAAATGACTAAAATTTGGCGTGAAAATGAATGTATTTGCTTCAATAAGTCAAATCTATTTTTTAGCAATTTACCACCAATACAGTTACATTAACAGCATAAGTTGTCCTCAGAAGTAAACATTGAATAAGCCAAGGTACACAGGTAAACATAAAAGTAAGTATTTTTAGAGCTAAACAGAGCTGTAGCCCTGAAATCTTCGTAAAACTTGAAAAATGTATACTTTAATCACTTTAGGTCATTAGAAAAGTATGCCTGTGCACTGGAAATTGGTTGTCACTTTTTTTGTAAATCAAGACGTAGTCTTGGTTTGCAGATGTACAAAAATGGAGTGTGACTTTTGTTTTGAAAGTAAAATTTGGCGTAAAAATGGATGTAGTTGCTTCAAAAAGTCAATTAAATCTATTTTTCGAGTAATTTACCATCCACACGATTTTATTATCATCATAAATTGTCTTCAGAAGTGTACGACGCATAAGCCAAGGTACACACGTTAACATAAAAGTAGGTATTTTTTGAGCTAAACAGAGCTGTAGCCCTGAAATCTTCGTAAAACTTGAAAAATGTATACTTTAATCACTTTAGGTCATTAGAAAAGTATGCCTGTGCACTGGAAATTGGTTGTCACTTTTTTTGTAAATAAAGACGTAGTCTTGCTTTGCAGATGTACAAAAATGGAGTGTGACTTTTGTTGTGAAAGTAAAATTTGGCGTAAAAATGGATGTAGTTGCTTCAAAAAGTCAATTAAATCTAATTTTCGAGTAATTTACCATCCATACAATTTTATTATCAGCCTAAATTGTCCTCAGAAGTATACGACGCATAAGCCAAGGTACACATGTTAACAAAAAAGTTGGTATTTTTAGTGCTAAACAGAGCTGTAGCTCGAAAATGTTAGTAAAACTTGAAAAAATGTATATTTTAATCACTTCACGTCGATAAAAAAGTATGTCTGTGCAATGGAAATTTATAGTAATTAGTATGGTACATAAGTGTGGTCAATTCCTTTTGTTTCTATAAAAAAACTGTGTGTGTCTTTTTACACTAACATGGAAATCTGAAGCAATATTTGATACGAAGATTGTCAAACGGTCGGAAAATATCAGCTGGATACAGTTGCCGCTACACAACTACTACAGATATGGATCCCATACTTGGCATCGTAAACTACCATTATAATGGCTATAACGTGGTAAATAAATACCAAAGTCATTTTATTTTAGTAACAAGTGACAGTGGAAAACTTTAAATCCGCCAAAATGGACATTTTGGAGACGGGTTAAAAGGCAAAAAACGGCCACAACTCGGGCAAAAATCGGTTTTGAGAAGTGCGGTTACCAGTTTTGTTTATCTCAATTAATGCTTTACAAAATATGTTGGAACAAAAAAATTTCATTTTTTGAGGTTGCCCAACCCTTGGTCGACCAAGGCTGACTGAGTGAAAAATCGACTGATATATATATATATATATATATATATATATATATATATATATATATATATATATATATATATATATATATATATATATATATATATTAGCGAACGGACGGAGGCAGGATTTTTGCTCCGGCCGGAGCCGGAGCCGGAGGTAAGTTAATTTGCCGGAGCCGGAGCCGGAGCCGGAGCTACGTCGAAATTGATACCCTTATGATGAAAAATTTTCTAATGTTTAATAAAAATCTATCATCCATCTTCTCGACCTTACGATATGTTTACAACGACTTCATCATAATGGCCAAAAATTGTATACATGTATGCAGTGGCAGTGGCGGAGCCAGGAAAAAATTTCGGGGGGATGACTTTTCATTTTTGAAACATGTCAAAACTTGAAATGCACTTAAGTTCGATTTTAACGCAAAAACGACACATATTTCGGTAAAAAAATAATGGTAATTTTTCGAAAAATCGAATGCAAAATGCTAATACTGATTGACGTAAAATGGGAGCTCCAAACACCGAAATTACAGAAATGGTGGGGGGAAAGGGTCCAGAAGCTAACGATATAGCTAAATTGGAGGATTTTTCAGTTTTTAGGTCAAACTTGGCCAAATGGAGTCGTATCAGAAATTTTTTCGACCCGGGAAATTAAATGCTAATCACGTCAGAAGCAGAACGTCATGCAGATCCTTTGGTTAAAAGTTATTAACAAAGAAAAGTAAGCCACTAAGTTGCAGGGGTCTGGGGGCCCCCCAGAAATTTTTTCAATTTTTAGGCCAAATTTGGTCAATTGGAGATGTATCATAAATTTTTTACGACAAGGAAATAAAACAAAAGAAGGGAACGTCAGATCGGACAGTGAATTACACAACTAAATGCAGCATAATGTACTTGTGTATTCATGCATTGGCAAGCACCAAATGTTGGGGTCTGGAGTGGAGGTCCCTAGCCATTAGCCGACAGGAAAACATAGTCACGGCGTGGCAGGGGTCTGGGGGCGACACACCCCAGAAAAAATTATGTATATAATTTTGTTAGTTTTAGGCCAAATTTGTTACATTTTAGACGTGGCGGAAATTTTTTTCCGGTCGGGTGATAAAACCAAAGGGGGAACCCTTGCCACACTTACTGCAATCTAGATGAGTATGGGTCGCTCATAGAATTTAGATTCAGCATAAGGTATATACTTGTATATAGACATGCATAGGCTTTGATGAAAGATATTAACAAGGAACAGTAACCAACAGAGTGGGAGGGGTCTGGGGGCCTGAAGTTTTAGAATTTTTTGATTTTTGGGTTAAATTTGGTCAATTGGAGACGTATCAGAAAATTTTTTTCGGCCGGGCGATAAAACCAAAGGGGTGACCCTTGCCACTCTTACTGCAATCTAGATGAGTATGGGTCGCTCAGAGAATTTACCTCCGGCTCAGCATCCGGCGAATTTTTGGATGGCTCCGGCCGGAGCCGGAGCCGGAGGGGCCAAATCCGGCCGGAGCCGGAGCCGGAGGCTCCGGCCGATCGCTAATATATATATATATATGAATAAACCATTATTGGGGAAACTGTCAGAATGAATACCGTATACTCCCGAAAGCGCAAATATAGCTTTGTTCTAAATTTATGTCATGAGCAACACTATAATTGAATTAAATTCGGCTGAGTTGAAAAGCATTATTCAATAATACAGAAAAAACTACGACAAGCACACAACCAGACTACACGAAAAACCGAAAACAAATCAAGCACGACAATAATAAATTATGCAAAATACTAAAAAAACAATTGATTTAAATAACAATTAATAACAATGCAATAAAACACACTTAACTACAATTAGTTTATCATATATACAATTACACATCAAAAACAAACATAAAAAGATCAGTAAATAGTATTAGTGAGTGAGTAACGAATAAACAATGTGATCTTTTTAAAGTAAAAAATTACTCTAAAAAGTAAATGTCACACTAAATCAAAATTCAGAGGACGAAAAAGCAGGCGCAATTTTTGCCACTATCGAATGGGTTTTACATTGCAGGGCCTTCCATGTGAAGAGCGCTTTCAAACCACGCCTGAAATTGAATTCCCAAGAAAACCTGACCCAAGAGATGTACCACCAGACCAGCCATTATACAGAAAAAACACCTGGAAAGCAAAGTATTAACGAAACCGTCCAAAAAAATTCCATGGGTCCAAAAGTGTACCAACTAGAGTAGGGTCCAATTATACTTACAGCTTACATAATATATCCAGTCAACCGGCAAATTTAAGAGAAAACATCACAACCATACGTGGGCAGCTACCGAATTCTGGGGGGGGGGGGGGAAGGTGAGCCACCGGGGGGTGCGGAGCAACTTTTCCTGCTTCGTGAGCTACCTTCAAAACTTTCTGGGGGGGGGGGGTGAAGATGCCTTCTGGGGGGGTTAAAACCCCCTCCACGCCCATGTATGATCACACCACTAACCTAATCTCCTACTCGTCTGATTTCACACGGCGTGATTATTTTGTAATTTTGTCGGCTGAACGGACAGGCGGCTGGAAGTAAGAATCGACCCTAAGAATGAATTGACTCTAAACATTCAACACTACGGAAAAATAACAACACATACACAACATGGACGATTACCAACGAAGGGTTCAATTCGGTAAATCATAATATGCAGAGCCGTCAGTCAGTTCCGCCAAACGGGTCATTCTCATGCAAAAAACGTGTCGACAAAACAATCACGCTCTCTTAGAGGCTGCTCACAAAATATACAGATTGACCGGATTCTATGAACTGAATTAACTATGATAACTCGACACAGAGTTTCCCTATATTTCCCAGAATTTGCACGTTTATGAAATTGACAGAGTGAAGTAATTCTGTATAATTTTCAAAAGTAACCATACCATAATTCACTGTTGGGCTATTTTAGATAATTCAGTTAGTGTAATCTAGTTAATACGAATTTGTGAACATGCCATTAGACAAACTTTTTGTCACTGTTATATGGGCAGCGGCAGCGTGTTTTTTTATAACGTTATGGGCGGAGCGGACATACAGCAGCATATAGAAATCGACCGAAATATATACATAAATAACTTGGCAGTGTTGAAAAACAGAACCTTTTACATTATTTACTGATGACAAACACGGTGGTTTGTTAAGATTTTGTGTTGTAAATGAGAATTAGGGCCTATGAGACTCGGGGGCTGTGGTGTAGTGGTTAGCATGCTTGACTTCGAAGCAGGCGGCCCGGGTTCGATTCCCGGCGCCTCCATTTCTTTCATTCTTTTAAATTGGGGCATCCTCTTTCTATCCAACATAGTGGCGACCGTGACATAGGACGGAGCGGATGGGGCCGGGTCCTCAGGACAGCCTTATCCCCGAACCGTCTTCAGAGGTGGGTTAGGAGCCCCATGCCTTGGGTTGAGGTTGGCACTTCAACCCTTACGGTACTCGTGCTGTGTGCAGTATGAATGTGTACATAGTATCTTTCGTCTGTGGTCCCTCGGTTGAGGGTGAACCGGAGAAAACCCTCAGTTTCGGTTAGGGGTGAAGCGGAGAAAACCCGGTTTCGGTTAGGGGTGAACCGGAGAAAACCCTCGGTTTCGGTTAGGGGTGAACCGGAGAAAACCCTCGGTTTCGGTTAAGGGTAAGCCGGTTAAAACCCTCGGATTTGTTGAGAAGCGTTCTGGGTCGATCGAGAAACCCTGTGGTTGGGGTGAGCCAGGAAACCCTGAGTGTGTTGTGTGAGTGAAGTAGGCTTGGAGGCCTACGTGTGAATGTGCTCCGCCCTTGAGGCATCGGGTTCGCCCCGGGAGCATAAGTATCGACCGAGTATCGTTGCAGGGTCGCAACGAGGTTCGAAGGGGGGACCCTGTTGTAAATGAGAATTAGGCCCTATGAGACTCGGGGGCTGTGGTGTAGTGGTTAGCATGCTTGACTTCGAAGCAGGTGGCCCGGTTCGATTCCCGGCGCCTCCATTTCTTTCATTCTTTCAAATTGGGGCATCCTCTTTCTATACAACATTTGTACGAAAAAGTTTTAATCCATCTACACAAAAAGACAGTCAACAAAACTTCACAGCAAACGCATCTACGAAAAAGGTCGTATTTTGCCCAATCGCATTTTGCTGGCGAGTCTTTGTTTGGCAGTGGCTTGACCTCGTTTCGCCTTTTTCGCATGAGCTGGAATACAGAATTGTACATCGAACATTATAACATTAAAAATTATTATAGAGTAATACTATAGTCTGCCCAAAAAGTGTATGTATGGAACTTCATTGCTTCATAGCAGCTTAGTCGTTTGAGGTAACCCTCATAATGTATATATCATTCGAAAGCATTTTTGATGGAGATTTTCATGAAATTAAATTATTTCGAAAAATTTGTAGTTAAAAATTCTAATTCAAATAAAATCGATTTTTTCCGCCTAATTACAGGAAACATAATGTATTATATATCATTCGATAGCCCATTCCATTCTGCGTCTAACGATATATACAACATCACTATAGCATGCACCTGTCAAAAATTATCGATTTTTTTATTTTTGATTTTTTCATTGAAAAACGTCATTTTTGGCCCGTTTTATTCGCTGTAACTCAGCAAATAAGTTAAACCATTTTCATTTAAGTTAAAGTTAAAGTAAAGGCCATTGCTTCAATTTAAGCTGAAGTTACAGTTAAAGTAAGGCTAAGTAAGGCTCAGGCAGCAATTTAAGTTAAAGTTAAAGTAAGCCGTAAATCAATAACTTCTTTAAAATAACTTCAATTTAAAGTTAAAGTAAGGTTGTTTTAATTTAAGCTAAAGTTACAGTTAAAGCAAGACCTTTAACTTTTTTTGGAGTTAAAGTTAAAGTAACACCCCTAACTTTTTTAATTTCAGTTTAAGTTTAACTTTTTTGCCCTAGCAAATACTCAACCTAATCTGACAAATTTTGCATCAATAGACGCGTTGTGAAATCGCGCGGTCTGTGAAAGTAATAAAATTTCAAAATTTGTATTTGATGCTAAATTTTTCAATATTTGTCAGGTTTACAGTCATTTTTCAGCAATTTTTGTTCAAGATTAGTTAAAATAATTAGTCCCACAAGTTCAGTTCTTTAGCTTTCATTTGATACTAAAAACATGTGCTTTTGATTGAATTGAGCAAAGTTATGGAAAAAAATCATTATTCACAGTATATGTGTGCGCCCACAAAAATTTATACACGCATATCAGCGTGTAGAATGTTTGAACGCATGCACATGACATGCTCATCAAGAACTAATTTTTGACAAGTAATGAAAACAGCTATATCTTTTTGCTGCATAACTTTGTTCAATCCAAGCAAAAGCACATGGTTTTAGTATCAAATGAAAGCTAAAGAATGGCGGCGAGAAGAGAAGAAAAATAAATCATTGTATAAGAGATAATTCCGGAATCCTTCGGTTTTCTTGGTTTTGGGTTTCTAAATGACTGTTCTGGCGTTTTGCCTAATTGGTAAAAAATGGATTGAAATTTTATTTGATTAAAAATTTAAAATTCATTAAATGGTTTTATTTATAATATTTAGAATATAAAAAAAAGATATCAATAAATTATATTAAAAAATGTTTTTAAATATATTAAAAGATTAAATAGACTGTGTTGAAAAGAAAAAGAAATTATATCATAATAAATAATTAAATAAAAAAAATCAATAAGATATATAAAATTATGATTAGAGGAAAAAATAATAAAATTAATAATTATTTTTATTTATATGAATATAATAGTTAAAGGATGATAGTTAAATATTTTATTCTTTCTTATTTTAAGTATGGAGAGATAGAGGAATTTTTTCGTTGGATATCTTTCCTTCTTGGCCCTTTTCCTTTTTTTTTTTTTTTTTTGTTTATCTCTTTTTTGTCTGTCTTTATTGTGTTGTGTTGTTAATTGAATTTGTTCCCCCAAAACTCGAGAACCCCTATATGTAAATGCAGACTTCTGAACTTTAATGTGGTACTAATTATTTTAATCTTGACTAATCTTGACCAAAAATTGCTGAAAAATGACTGTAAACCTGACAAATATTGAAAAATTTAGTATCAAATTTTTAAATTTTATTATTTTCACAGACCGCGCGAGGTCACAACGCGTCTATTGATGCCAAATTTGTCACATTTGGTTGAGTATTTGCTGAGTTACAGCGAATAAAACGGACCAAAAATAACGTTTTTCAATGGAAAAATAAAAAATAAAAAATCTATAATTTTTGACAGGTGCATGCTATAGTGATGTTGTATATATCGTTAGACGCACAATGAAATGGGCTATCGAGTGATATAATATAATACATAAGGTTTCCTGTCATTAGGCGGAAAGAATCGATTTTATTTGAATTAGAATTTTCAACTTCAAATTTTTCGAAATATTTAGTTTCATAAAAATCTCCATCAAAAATGCTTTAATGATATATACATTATGGGGGTTACCTCAAACGACTAAGCTGGTATGAAGCAATGAAGTTCCATACATACACTTTTTGGTCAGACTTTAGAATTCAAATTACTTACTTACTCGAGATTCAACTTAAATCCAGCACGATCGCAAAATGTTTTATAAACAATAAACATACGTGAACAGCTGGAGAATTGTAGGGCGGGGGTGAGCCACCCGAGGGAGGGGGTGCTTCCGCCGATTTTCGCTCTGTGGATTACTATTTTACCTTCGTGAGCCACTAATTTAGCCTTCGTGAGCATACGTCGAACAATCTGGTGGGGGTGCAGCACATGTCTGGGGGGGGGGGGGGGGTGAGGATGCCTTCTGGAGGGGGGCGGTGAAACCCCCCCCCCCGGCGCCAATGTATGTTTATAAAGCGAATTTAACTAAAAAACTGGTGCAGAAAATAAAAATGTTTTAAGCATAAAGCAAGGACAAGTGATTCAATAAACGGAAAATTTGCTCACTCTACAGCTCGACTGAAACGAGCCAAATTGTTGCACCTGTGCACTCCAAAAGGAAATTTGATTACCAAAAGAAATTTTGAATGAATAAAACCAACCTTTCGCAGAGCTATCATTTGTCTGCGTAGGCTCGCTAGCTGAAGAGGTAGCAGCGGGATTATCCATAATATCGGCAATGTCGGCAGGCTCGTCAAAGGGAGGAACAACATGAGCAGGTTCAGCTTCCACTTTTGGCGTCAAAAGTACGTTACTTGGCTCAATTTTGGGTTGATTTACCAGTTTTTTGGTCTTTCCTGGTGATTTTGGAATTCCAGCAGTTTCGGACTTGAGTTTTAGTCGGGATTTTTTGGCCTGAAATGAAGGCATCAAATTTCAAGTCAGAATTTCACCAGATGAATAAAAACATTCAAGTATTATACATATACTATTATTATTAAACTATACTACATTAATATTGTTTTTGCGATACTTCGCTGATTCATTTTGTTCAAGTCGAACGCATTGTGAGGATTCAAGTTAAACTAAAATTAATTAATTAAACTAAAATTCCGACTAATTAGAAGTGAAAACTTTTTTACTCCACTACACACAGGCTTTTGAGATTCCAGCATTTTCTTTGTCAGTTCAAAGGCTTCTTTGACAGCTGGCTTCTGAGCCGAAGGTCGGGAAGGGCGATCTGTTTTCGGAGAAACAACTTCTTCCGAGGCCGTCTCTGAGGCTAAATAAACTATTATTTTCAGTTTCCAAAACATAATTTATGGTAGCATCGATGCATCAAGAACAGAATATGGAAGTTTAAAACAGTTCAAGTAAAATAAGCTCAACCAAGCATTTGGTATAGAAAAAATAAATTGGACCTACAGCACAGTGAAACAAAATTCTTTCACTCTACATTTTAACGAGGTCGTTAAATCGAATTATGATTCTTCTATTAATTAAAATTTCTAGCATACTGTAACAAGGTCCAAAGGCCCTTGATTTTGGAGATGGGTGATCCACAATATACCCCTCGTAAACGTATATATTGTACTATGTTGTATCCCTCAACATATTATATAATTTACTTAAAAACACTGTATAAACCGATCCAAAATTACAGAACTTATTTAGTAAATTCAAGTGCATCGCTTTTACATTTTTATAAAAACGTACTTCTTTTCGAACCGCTTCTTCTTCCGGACTTGGGAATATCTACTGCATCGTATAACGATGGGTATACTAAAAACAAAATTATGCGTCTAAACAAAAAACAAAATAAATATAGTCTAAAAGAACAGCTGCAAAAAACTACAGAACGTATAACTATTTCTAAAAATAATAGGTCACAAAGTTATATTCGGATAATATTATTATATACTTAAAAATCAATAAATAACAATAAAAAAACACTCACAAAAATCTCCGTGTTCCGTGCAGTTGGCTTCATCAGCCCACGTATCATCTTCAATCATGTGAAAATCCTGTTTTCCCACGCTAGTTTTTCGTCTACCCACAGCAGCCGTTGTTCCAGTAGACAATTTGACGCCTGCAGCCGTACTCAGCAGGGAAATGGACAGCTTATGTTCCACAGAGAGGTCCCGATTACAAGTGGCGGTGGGGGGCGAAATTGGGCCTTCGGGGCTTTGTCCATTACCGACAGAGTGAGCACTAGGTCCCTGATTGGCGTTGGGGTTGAGCGCCAGCAGGCTAAATCCGGCGCCCTTTCGAATACACTTGAGGGGGGCCGTTTCGTCAGGGATTGTAGGGGGCGGGGCTTGTGAGGTGCTGGCTCCGCCCACATTATAGCCGTCAGCCAATGAGCTGCCAGGGGTCTTGATGAACTCTGAGGGGATGGTTGAGGCACAGCCAGGGGACACGTTGTAAGTACAGGACATGCCTGAAAATTAAAAAAAATAATTCATGAACACTAGAAATTGGATAGCCAAACCAGTTTTTTAACGACATTTCCAAAACACACAATAATATATGAATGGAGTCACAAAATAAGACTTAATCCAAGTTGAGTATTTACTACAAACTAATCAGTAAAT